>MNCI01032899.1:666508-683871 GCA_015680685.1 Gnetum montanum | reverse complement strand
AGTTGAGTTCTTATCCTTATTCTCTTCAACCCTTCTTTCTAATTGTCACGTGGTGTCCTGTCTTATTTCTCGATTTGGCATAGTTCGTCCTCTAATAATGTTGGCATATTCTCCACATCTTTCATGTACCAGTCTGTCATCTTATTGATCTTTGCCTCAATTTCATCTAGTGATTGTAGGATTGGCAAAGATGATTCCACCTCCTTGAAGTCAGTGGATTTCTCCTCTTCATGATTATGGACCCTTGTTAAGTTGAGATTTTGGTCCTATTGAGAACTTTCAACATTCTCCCATTTGGCTATTTCTCCTTCTTCTTTTGCTATCTGCTTAATAAGCTCTTGGAGTTGATGGGTTCGTAGCTCGTATAGTTGACCTTGGGCGTACATCCCTAAGGTCTCCCTTGTTTCATTACGGAGCCCATCTATGATATGGTACATTAGCCTGTCCTTCGAGAACCCATGGCCTGGGCAATTTTTTAATAGTGCATAATATATTTCTAAGGCCATGTCCAAGGGTTCATGTTGCACTTGTTTCCATTCCTGGATTTGTCTCCTCAAGGCTGACACTCTCGCATAGGTTTGATATCTTTCATTGAAAAGTTCTACCATTGTCAACCAACGTCGAATTGATTTTGGTTTTATTGACCTATACCATACTTTTGCTTGGCCAACGAGTGTCAAAGGAAATAGCTTTAGTTTTTGCCACCCATTATCAATATTGTTCCATGTACAGGCATCGTAGAAGGCTTGTAAATGTTGTTGCAGATCTGAATCATAGCCTCCTGAAAACTTGGGAATGTTGTTTAAATCAAGCACGGGTAGACAACTTTCCTTACGATGCCTACGGGCAATTCGAACAGCCTCCTGTATTTTCGTTAAGTTTGTAGTGGCCAGTAGGGGTTCATCGTCACTAGGTATGTTATGCTTTCGTGTGTTGGGACGATGTTGTCTTTGTTTATGTTTATAAGAAACCCCCACCTCGGGTTGCGTATTCCAATCTTCATTGTCATAATATTCGTTGGTTCTCCAATGAATTGCCTCACTAGATGTGGCATTATTATAGTCTTGTAGGAGAGACATGGTTGTAAGGTTGTGTGTGAATTTATATGTGAATTTTATAATTACTTCTTCTTCCTAAGAGATATATCGTTAAGTCCTATACAGCGACCTTGTATGATATAACTAATCTAAATAACTAGCACCATCCCCGGCAACGACGCCAATGATGAGTGGCTAGGTATCCCTACACTAAACCATACGAATACAAGCATTCACACACAATCCGATCGAACTCCGTGGACAGGCTAGTTGTGGTACCTCAATAGTTACACGTTGATTGCAGTTCGTTGTCTTCCCACCTAGACTAGTATTTGCTTTGTCATGTATGATTTAGTCCAGAGTGAGGCGTATGATGTGATCCTAAATTAGTGCTACTCCTAAAGACAATGAAACATAATCTTAATTAAACTAATAAGCAATAGAAAATGAAGTCTAAGCTAACCTAAGTGCGATGAGCATCCGTTCCTTAATCATCCGTACACATCTTGGACCTCGTGCACGACTACTACTGGGATTACCAAGCATAGATCCTAGGTACGCTACTGGGTTACCAAGTAGTCACACTTAAATGGTCGTGATTAAGTCGTACTCATTCCGCATTTAACAACAGGAATAGTAAATGATGATAAAGAAATATTAACTAAGAGAACAATAAATAACAATTAACAACTAAGTGAACAATCAACAATAATAATTAAACTATTAAATCTAAGTGAATGTTGCAGTGATGAAGTAATCTCGATCTTTATTTCTGATCATGTGCACGTCCAAGTATGTCACACTCAAATAAAGGTGTCATACAATTACAAGCATCACACTGTGGGCATGCACTTGGGAAAATAATCTAACTCCTACGAAAACAAACTGCAAGGGCTTTGCTACAACTAACTCAAAGCTGCCTAAATGAGGTGGAAGGCCCTCTTATTTATAGGCCGGGATAGGCAGCTGCGTAAACGAGGCCACGTCGACGCAAGAAGGCTACGTCGATGGGCCGCGTCAATGCGACCTCGTATACGGGGCCTCGTATAGGCGGCCTATTCGACACATTGACTATATAGCACTTCATCAGAGATGGATGCTCATCACACTTAGGCTAGCTTAGACTCTTTTCACCCTTTTCCTCCTAGCTTAATTAAAGTTATTTTCCATTGCTTCCAGGAGTAGCACTAGCCTAGGACCACATCATACACCTCACTCTGGACTAAATCATACGTGACAAAGCAAATACTAGTCCAGGTGGGAAGACAACGAACAGCGATCAATGAGTAACTATTTAAATACGACAACTAGCCCGTCTACGAAGTTCAAGATCGTGCGTGAAACACTCGTATTCATATGGTAGTTTTCTTGAGATCTTCTTCTCAATTTTCATCTTGTTTCTAGGATAATTAGGTTTAGCCTGATAATTTAAAAATGGTCAATTTTTCTATTGCAAAAGGTCAACAATGGTTTGATAGTAAGACAGCTTCTTTTGAAATCCTTAATCATAAATGGACCACTCAAAATACTAAGAATGATTGAATACAAAGGTTTAAGACCTTATGGAAACTTGGGATTCAACCAAAAGAGCAATTTTTTGCTTAGCCTTTATTCCATAAAGGCCTTCCTATTAGACATCAAATTAAAACTTCTTAGCTTAATAATCCAATTTGTCCAATTTACTTTCATGAAGACTCTATTGAACATGTTTTTGTTTATTGTTTTTTTACTGAAGAGTTCCTAGATTTCAAAAATTTCAAAATTCTTTTGCTTATGCCATGGCACTTTTGATACTTTTTGGAGTATGCTTAAGCTTGATGCCTTTTTTGCATTTCAAAGCATAGATGTGATGTGATCTGCAACAAACCTTCTATAGTGCAAAGGTTCAATTTCAAGTTCATAATAAGAAAAGAAAGTACTACTTTGTGGATATTAATTCTCTCTTTTCTTCCTTGTATGCATGAAAGGATGATCATTGTACTATTCCTCAATTTTTTCTAAAAGATTTATAATGTTCTATAATTTGTGATATAAACTGTTTTTTAGTTTATATGAAGCCTCTTGTTGGAGGTCAAAACATGATAGGGCACTTGTAATAGAAGGCAAGATTTAATCCATTTCCTATCACAAAAGGGAGGTTATGGAAGTTGGGTTGGCAAACATTCTAATCCTGCAACTAATCATTGAACTAGCAATCTATTGCCAAATTGAAAAACTATGTTCATAATTCATTGTAAGAGTGAAAATTATCATGGGCACTCTAAAACCACCTAAGTTTTTCTTTTCTCTCTCAATCCTATTATTGGTGTCGTAAAACTATAGTGTAATGCAGTGTTAGTCATGAACCAAGGTTTCACTAATGTTGATGTAGCTATCTATCATTAACTTTTTTTATATTTAGATGTCAACCATAACAACCCAAAAATGTTCTTGCTCTTATTTCTTCTTTCAAATTTGAATGAAGTAGCATAGAAGAATCTAATCTTTTTGGCAGAAACCTCATTTTGATTTATCTTTGTAACTCATTTTCACCATAGTCTTACCAAAAAATAATCTTGATTTGAAATCCATTCACATCTAGGCAAGCCGTAAACTTCAATTACTAATTAGCCCAAAATTGCAAACTATTTCACTAACCATTTCATATAAAGTATTACAACTCATTATCTAAGTATAAAAAACACATCCAATGTTCATGTTACTGAAATTTTCAACCAAGATGGCCATGGCATGACCTCTTTTTAAGAAGTTGATGTAACATATATGGGTGCAATCGTGAAAGTCATGCTGTAAACACCGACTAGAGGGGGATTTTAAAATCCATCCATGTCAGGGCTGGAATTTCAAATTTTCATAACACGGATATATACGTTTTTCAGATTCAAACTCAACGATTTCCTCTGTGTAGATTAAATTTATATGTTTCCTAACCCTAATCCACGTCAAGCAACAGGGCATAACTAAGTTAATAAGCAACAGGGCATAACTAAGTTAATATGGTAAGCATTTCCGTATAGGCTTCAAAGTATTGATGGTGTACAGTCCTTTCATTAAAAAGGTCGTCGGAAGTACTGTCATGTTCCATAACTAATGCCATAACCTCCATGCCACTCTACGGCAATAAATTATGGTTTTGCAAACAGAGATATTTAATCGCTCACCAATAAATACCACCAAAGGTTTCTTTTCACCCGTATTCTTGATTAGAGGGTTGACGTCTAAGATCACAAAAAAATCCACAAATTTAATTTTGTCAATTAACAAACTCACATTTTTCCATTGAAACAGCATACGTATACACCCATTCAAAAGCATCCGGAACGTCTTCATATTGATCCTCTGCTAACTCCGCCAGATGAACTGCAGGTTGTACTGGCCGCCATAGTTTTCTTTAAAAAAAAATCGACCCCAAACAAACGGTGAGAGCCTAGGGATTATGAATACGTTGATAAATTTTTTGATTCAGCATAGATATATATAGTTATCATCTTGCGCATACCAATCACTATCACCAGATGACTACCATTTCTTTTACTCTGAAACCAAAATGAGCATTGCATCAATTCAGCATAATTATTATGTTACCATCATCACAAATTTAGCATATATATTTCTTTTCATATTAGTGATCATGTTAAAAAATCTGTAACCTTGATCCATAGACTAATCTGCAATGTTACAAACCCTTTGGTTGAAGATCACACAAAAGTTCCGGAAGAACTAAGCGGTTAGCCTTAATGTTACAAATACACAAAGAAAACACTCTTTACTCCTATGGTACTTCTTCATGCATTGGAGAACCGTGATGACTGTAAGTTCTTTCACTTGTTGCAGGGGTGTACCTGCGCTTGGTCTGCACCAAATCAGCAGCAGTCCCTTCACGTTCTTCGTTTTCCTCGTCCTCTTCACTTTTGAAGATAGGATGCAGATAGGCAGTTTTTAAGAATTTACGGAGATTGAGCCCTGGTTCTGTAGCCCTCTCCAAAATATCTTTTGCCATGGCTTCCTATAATAAAATAGGACAAATCAAAAATGCAAGTATCACGTCAATATTGGACCAAAAACATTACAGCTATCAAACTACAATCACACAGATTTGCGTAAAAGTCATTCCAATCCTTCAGCCAGCAGATTTTCAACATAGGCGTAACAGTAACACAGCCACATCTCAAAATTGTATATATGATTGGCCTAGACGATTTGCTCCTTACTACAAGTATCAGCATTTTCCTTTTTGACCTATCCATCCTCTGTTTATCTCATCTTATGAAATTTTCAACCATTTCAAATGTTATAAATGAAAATACAAACCATTTATTAACACGAAAGACAGTGACACTGATAAATATGAATGTTTTATGAACCTAACTATACAGATCAAATAGGTTTGGATTGAAAGAAGAGGGAAAGGACTTGCTATTACAATGGACACAGTAACATCCTTCTACTTCAGGCTTCAACTTTCACTATATAAAGAATTATCATGCCATCACAGGCTTTGATCTTATCTATGTTTTCAACGGACAAGCAAAAACAAACTTACCATCCCATGAAATCAGAATTTGTTTCATTAAGATCTTATCTATACTTATAGGTCTCTGTCACCTGTTTTTTCCCCAATATGAAATTCACTAGCATTCTTAGCAAATTAATCAATGAAACCAAGAAGCTTTGAAAATATATACAGAAAAGTCTAACGATGGATGTAATATTCAAAAACAGAAAGGATACCGCTTTGAATCTAAATTCACAATATGCTTTATTATTTATCGAAAACACTTTTGGAAATATAACATACCTTCAAAGGATATCTTCGAAATGCTGGTTGAAACCGTCTTTTACAGTACTTGTGAAACCATATTGTCAATATCGGGAGCACAATCAGTATAGGTGTGAAGCTGGCTGCCTGTCTAGTANGGCGATACACCAAATACGCAAATGCAAAAAAGACGATGATAAAAGGTAGCAGTAGTGGTGTCATCACAGCATATACAAGCCCCAGCAAGAAGTAAAGTTGGAGCTGTGGAAGTGATTCGGGAAAACCAACACTACCAGGATCCATCGCCTTCTCCCTATCTTTTTCAGTCTTCACCAGAAACATGTTTTTCAAATGATAAATTATCAATGGCTTTAAGCGGATAATTTCACCAGCAATACCAGCCCATCCATCAACCATGATATACGTGATAAAAAAGGTTGCCTTCATAGGTATTGATATTCCAATTGTCTTAGGTATTCTGAAAAATAAAAGTAAGAAAAATATTTAACATAAAGATTAGTAACATGGATCTGCTGCTTTAGGTGAATCTTGGAACAGCATAAAAACACCGTACCAACAAAAAATGCAGGTGAGGAAGTAAAAATACATAATCTCTATATACTACTGTACTCGTAAGACAAATCTTAAATTTGCTAAGCATTAAATAGAATGGCTAACCAAGTTATATCCCGTGGATGAAATGGGAGTACTAAAGGCAGAAAAAGGGTCAAGCAATACAAAATCAAAAGTCACATAACCAAAATAGAAAAGGACAGCTATTTGTCCATGTACCGAAATTCCAAGAACATGTGACATACATAAAAATTTCTACTTAGAAGGACAGTTAAAAGATCACAGGTCTTAGAAAATCAATTAAAGAAAACAACCTACATAAAAATATAGGAAGGAGGGGTAAATAATTACTGTGTTGGTGACTCATGAAGAAAAGTATGAAGCTGTTGAAAGGCTGTTCCTGCAATTACACTTCCAAGAAAAACATTTACCAACATAAAGTAGTAGTATTTCGCAGCTGCTTTCCTTTCAAGCACAGATAGAGCCACATGGCCTTCAATCTTTGACATGATCATTAAAATTGTGGGAAGCAATAGCAGAAAGATTTTTAAGGCCAACCCTGGCAGGAAACCTTGAATGAATGATTTAATAATCTTTCTGCGTTTACATGAACAAAGAAACAGTTACTTAAGGAAAAATGTCGTAAATATTTACAAAGAAACATTATGATGTAAATCAGATTGACATAAAAGAAACCAAGAATATATGCAAATTAGAGTTTTTCAAAAATGTCTTAGAAATATGAATACATACAGGCACTTTCACAATACCGACAATTTTATTTTATCTAATTATATGTTATTTTGTTTAAAATAGGAGTCAATAATTGTTATGCAATCAGAGCTTCTAATCAATATTTTTCTCATGAATCAAGAATAATTCCTAACATCTTTTTATACCCTCTAAAAGCCTATAGTACCAGATAATCAAATGGTAATCCTAATGCTATCATTTGCAAGCCATGGCTGTCACACATCAGCCTCAACATATTTTCTCATACCACTTCAACCACAGCTGCTCCCTGTGAATTGACATCCTTCTTGCTCTGATCCTTCTTGTTCTTCAATTGAGATCCTTCGGCCATGCATTATGCAATTTTGTTTTCTCGATTGGGTCAACCGTCTAGAGATGTATAAATGATTGATATGCCTTAGATCAATCAAGCTAAGGTAGGTTGGTTGACATTGCAAACATATGACCTTTGTTTGCACACCCTAGTAATATTTTTAAAAAAATAAGTAGACATATATTAAAGCTCTCGGTCCATGTTCCCAGCAATCCAAACATTGTATAGCAATAAGGTTTCCCCCTATGGCATAATCCCTACCAATGATATTAAATGTATCAAAATCAATAACCTTAATAAATGAATAAATTTTTAAAATTATTCCAGCCCAGGTTCACAAAAATGTAACATTCATTTATTACAACATGATTGTAAGATTTCAAAATGCAACAGGACTGATCCATGATCTAGTCTGTATGTTCTTTATGTCTAAAGACAAAGACATTGATCATGGATACAAAAGTTTACAACAAATATTTCAAAAAAATACCAAAAAAAAAAAAGGTCAGACTCTGAATAATCTAAGTACCATCACTATTTCAGAAAATTTCTAAAATAACATTGTTTTTCCATGGATGGATTGCTCAACCATTTATTGTTGATGGTCTAATCATGTATGATATACAATTAGGCTACTTAGTGTTTAAATTTGCAATATGTTTCTTATGGTAGACGTCAATATTGTCAACAAAGAGGTACAAGGATTTGATGTTTGAATGCACTGCATTGTGGATATGGGAGACACAAGAAGTAACAAAGAGGATAGTGCATACTTGAAACATGATTTAAAAGATACTTTGCTAACGTTTCATGCCTATTACAATAGCCTTCAAATCACCATGACATATATTATGTTTGAATTTGCAATATGAAGTGACATTTATAATTTTTTTGTTAAAATATTACAATTATATACTGTTGTAATTGTTTTCTGTTTGTGAATAATCATTCATTTCTATGTAGAATGCATACACCCTCTAGAATAACAACAATTTGCAAGAATCAAGGATGTCTCAAATCTATACATTATGTTGAGAAACTCAAGATTCATTTGTGTTAATTCCAAGACAATCTTCTCACAGTTACTATGACAATTGCACACATATTAGTACCCCATAATGCAGGAAATCATTCAATGTTTTGGAAAGTTCTTATCAATTTCAGCATCACATAACCTCTCCCACACACCTGCTTGACGTTTTTCNATCAATCAAAAATTGAGTATCTTTCCATATGTTCTAGTATTGTGAAAATACAGAAACATGGAATAAAATACTTACATTTCTATAATTGGCCGCAGGAAAGGAGCAACTTTTTCAATTCCCTCAAGGTTAGCCAGTGATTGAACAGCAGTGATGGGGATCATGAAAAAGAAAATGAGGAAAAATAGTGCCACAGCAATCACCAATCTCCGAATTGCAAGGGAAAGAAATGGGATAGATAGATTATCCCAAAATACATCACGAGGTTCAGGAGCCCATTCTGTCAACCATATCGTGGGATTTTTGCTTTGTTGTGTTTGAGAACATACAGCAGATCCCCAGCGAGAATTAAATGAAACAAATGCCACAGGCATAATTGCTTTTGGATCACTTAGCACTCTTTCACGCTCAAGGGCTATCTGTCGAAAAGACATGGGAGATCATTTCACATGGAAAATTATTTCAACATTGATTAATGCCCTATCTAACAAGCTTATGTATGTTGGGAAAATACACCTACATACATACACATTTACATAGATATATAACAGTCTTCAGATTTAATAATTTCAGCTACCACAGTGATCATATTGAAAATTTCAACAAGCAGGCATAATTTAAAGTACTTGGCAAAAAAAAAAAAATTGTTGTTGTCTCTTACATAATGATACCAGTCCTTTTAAGTGTTCATAGTACTTTAACATATTTTAATAATTTCTTTTGATTTTGAAATTATTTAACACATGATTACGAGAATTATTGTTCAATTATTAATTGATTCAGAATATGTTATAAAATTAGCAGACCACTCTTTGCAGGAACTAAGTGCAATCTACATCAGCTTGCCCTGATTTTCTTAAGATGTGTGTGTACACACTATACAATACAGTATAAGTATGTCAAGTGTGCAATACAAATAGCATTAAAGATGAATACCACATTTTCTTAAAATATCCTGCATTTGTCAACATTGGACATAAGTGAGATATTATAGTTACAACTTTGGTTGATTTGTTCCAAATGTTACCAAGAACACTCAATAATTTTCTTAATGATGTTTTCAAGACTCATAACATGCACATTTCTATTGTCCAAATATAATAAAATTTTAGTTTCAGTTTCATAATTATAAATTTTAACACATCAAGCCTATTTTGGATCTAATCACATGGACTCGCAAAAGTGGCCCTTCACGAGTTAAACTAAAACACTCAAAACCAAACAAATTGATTGTTTGTTTTGATCATGACTCATTACATCATCATCCTAGTCTTATCCCAACTACATAGAGTCATCTATTTGAATTATTTTCCATTTCTCACTTTTGGTAAGAGCCAAATCAACCTTAATACCCAAATTTTGGATTTCTTCTTTATTCTTGCAAACCAAGTATGTTTTGGTCTCCTTTTTTGTTGTTTTCCCTCAAATAAAGCAACCTCTAACAGGTCAACCCCCTGGTCTTCTCAATACATACTCAAACCACCTGAGATGACTTTAATTAATCTTTAGATCTATGGATGCTATCTTCAAACATCCCATAATAAGTGAGCTATTGATTCTCCTTTTGTTGGTGACACCCGACATCTACCTTAGCATTCGCATCCCTACCACATGCATGCAATTTGATAGGATAACATTCTACACTATAAGGGATCACAAGTCTGAATGGTTTCATAAACTTTACCTTCAACCTAGCAGAGAGCCTTTTATCACAAGGCACACCATAAGCTTCAATCATTTCATCCAACATGATTCAATTCTGTTAGTCACATCATTGTTACTCTCACAATCCATTTGTATTGCTAATTTCACAATGTATTGTTGATGTATCTGTTTTTTCCTTTGTGTAATGATGTTAAATTAATATCTCAGCTCCAGTATACTTACCCCATATTAATGAAGTATTATCTCATCCCATTCACCTGGTGGTTAAATTCTCTGATTAATAAACAATAGATTATGAGTTTGACTACCAGNGACAACATTTCAGCAATTTATATAAAATCATAATTGTTGCATATAAATCTGTATTCCTAATTTATCTCATACCAAGTGTTTCATTGCACTGTTTCAATTTCCATGAAACAATAAGAGCATCGATTCAAGATTTATAATATATTAATGATACGAGTATCTGGAGAAACTTAAAAGCAAGAAAAAATTCAAAAGATCTACAGTTACCAAACAGGATTCCAAATGAAAATAGGTCTGAGAAGGATACTATCTTACTTTCTCATCCAATTCACTAATTTGGAATGTGTACCACTCAATAGAATCCACTCTTTCCCCCCAGAGCCCCAAGAATCCTTTCTAGAAAGCAGAAAATTGAAAGTAGCAAAAAGGAGAATATATTGTCAGTTTTCTCTATACATCATCCAAATTCCATGCTTGAAATTATTCACAATAGCAAGATCAAGAGGCAAAATACCTTTCTAGTTGGTCTTTTATCAGCATGTTTTGAAAATTTAAGCTGATAATAAGTCAGCCAGTTTTCAAGTCCCTCCTTCTCATTTACCAACTTTGCAAGTTTATTCGCATTATAAACAACCTGTAATATTGCCCAAAAATCAGACAGATTAGCTGGAATTAGTGCGAATAGAAATGCCATAGCGTTTACTAATGCAATTGCATTTTCTCCTTACTGAAAATTTTATACTATCTAACAGGCAATAGGTGATATTGAGGTATATAATTCCATATTATTTTAAGAAAAGAATAGAGCCCTAGAAAATAAAGATACTAACCTGATTAGTAAGATAGTGGTCAGGATGATTAACCCGAAAAAAATGATCAACATGTTCGGTTGGTGATTCATCAGGATCCGGGGGCACATTTCTTACGAGAACCTGAAAAGGTGATCCATAATCTTCCATTATAATGTTCCAAACTATCAATACTCTACTTCTTTGTATCACTTAAAAACTACATTTTTATCATCAATAAATACAATTAAGTAGCTTAGATACCTATTACTTTTACATATCTATAACTGGCTCAAAGTATCTTAAATATGCTAAATTTCCACAAAACCACATTGCTATAAGAAATTTCCTACCAGGAATAATGTCCCATTAACTTCAAATTTTGCTTTTAAGGCAATAGAATCAATGTGAAGCATCTAGTGATGTAAGACAAATGAATGAATAAATTTGCAGGTGTTATAACGTCTACCAGTTAATAACCTTATTCAACAACCCACTCATGAGAACAGCCATCTAATCAACTCATTCATTAAGCATGTGGATCTGTCCTGCAATTTCTTGGACCATTTCCATTCTTATTGATTGTGTCATTAAATTTATAATGTGATTTTGGAATTGGAAGAAAGGATAGGGTGGAGTTTCAAACAAGCTTAGGATTGGATATCCCAGCCATAGATTTTATTTTTTAAAAAGCTAATATTAACCAAGCTTGTTAGTTAATGCCATGTATGAAACATAGATTCTACAAATCTTGGCTTCTAAGACATGTCAATCAAATATTAAAAAGTTGCCAAAACAATTTTGCCAGTTGCTTGAAAAAAGTGGAAAATTGAAAAAGTTGGTGAAAGTGGAAAATTGAAAAAGTTGGTGAAAGTCCAAAAAAAGGTTGTTGGAAAAATCAGCAACATGCAAAATAAAAAATTTAAAAGATTTTCAATAGCAAATTATAGACAGTACAAAATAAATGCATAAAACAAAATTAAGCCGACATAAAAATAATAACACCCATTATATAATGTGCACAAATTCTTTCATCTCTCCACTACCAACATATATTCAACATGTCATTTTGTTTTAGAATAACCTTTGTGATCCTATACCAATTTTTTTATCAAAAACCTATAATATTTTAATGAAATATTACACTTTGTTCAAATAACTCATATCATAAGCCATGTACAAGCAAGCACCTTCAATTTTATTAATTGAAAGTACCAATATTAACAGAACAATAAAATATGAAAATAGTATAATCAATTCATACTTTTATTAGTTTATTACTTTGGTCAGCATTTTTGTTCTCTAGAAGTTTAAAATCAAATTTCTGTTAGAACCTTGTGGAAATTATTAAATACATTTGCCAACAAATAATGACTTTTGAAAAAAAATTTGATTGTGAAAATATTCAGCTGAAATAATCAAGAGGTTAGGCTTTTCTTCACCCACCAACCCTCCCAAGACCCTGCTTAGTAGGATGAGCATTGAGGCTTCAAGTGATGATCCTTTAATCAAGACATTTTCCAACTGGAAAAAGTCAAATATTTTTCATCAATTCATTTTTATCACACTTTTCACTCATTGATGTCAATCAGCAGTTCCATAATTAATCTTTATAGCCCCGCCCACCTTAGATGATGGCTGGAAATAGACTAGACTTGTTAGATGGTGTCTTTCATATTTATTTCAAATTCACTATTTTCAATAGAGAAAACTATAATTGTAGATTTACTAGTTTCTTCATTCTCATCCATTCCTCCTTGCTTGTTATATCAATTTTTTTATGCATTAACATTCATTTCTTCCCTTCAATGGCCATGTAGAGATAACACAAAATGAAAGATGTTTCATTGCTTACTTTTTCAAAAACTAAAGGTTAAAAGACAAGTTCTCAACTACTGAGACAGTTCTCCATTGAAGACACCCATTTCTCTAATTGAATCTTTCACTGAAGACGGTTTGTTTTATAGTTTTACCCAATCTAGAAGCAGCAACTGCTTTGCAGGGAATAGTTGCCAATTTTTTTTATTGCAAACTCATTTTGTATGCAATTTATCCTCTATTGGGTGCTTTTCTCTTGCATTGACTCTGCATGTCCATGATGGTTTACCTTTTTATTGCATAAACAAATTTCCTGGTGACATATTTTTATTATTCCAAAAGAATAAAAACATAAAATATGAAATTGAATTATGAGCAATAATTTTTTTTCTTGCGATTATAACTCCAAGGAAAAATAAAACATACTGTGAACTGGTCTGCACAACGACGTTGTGATGCTAAAAAATGGATCCGCATGGTTGTTATCTTTTTATATTCAGTGTAGAGCACATAGCATGTCCATGCTGTAAAGACATATGCCATAACAATATGGGCAAAATACCTGCCACAAACAAAAGTTTCAAGTCAACATGAAAAAGAACAAATAGCTCTCAAAGAATGCTTTCAATTTACTTAAAATGTATACTACAATCATTATAATTATTAGTTTGATATGGATTATATCTAACAAATAACACCACAAACTTCAGCAGAGCTCATAATGAAAAATAAAAATGGAAAGGATAAATATTGCATTTGCTAGCCTCCACATTCTTCCAGAATGACTGAAATGAAGGATATGATGCAGGATCTCATTATCTTCATTGCACAAGTTGCATGTAATGCCTTAAATGTGCAAGTATTAATGCAAACATTTCTTGGTAGGAAGAGAGTTACAACAACTAGAGAAAATAAGAGACAAATTTTGGGGAAAGTAGTGATACATTGGCTTTCTTCTACTAAATAAGATATTGATCCTCTATCATCATCATCATCCTAGGCTTGTCCCAACAAAATGGGGTCGGCTAAGACCATTGATACTTAAATATAAAAAGGACTTCTCAACAAACACTTTTCAATGTGTAATCTTCTTTATTCTTGCATCCATGTTGGGTGTCTTAATTAAAAATTGAGAGAAGTTCCTAAAACCAAGACAATAACTTCTTTAAATTTTTCCACATTGAAAAGAGACCATGAAATCATGAACTTTTCCATAAGTAGGATAAGAAAATCATAAGATGAAGTTTCATTAAACCACCTATGCTACACTCATCCCAATAGCAATTTATATGCCCTCATAGAAAATGTATCTCTAAAGAATCTTTCAAATGATCCCAGACAAAGTGTTTTAATGTGCCACCAATTTTTCTAATAACATTGTAGCCTCACTACTTGTTCAGAGTTTTCAATTCTATCAATTCAAAGTCAAAATTCATCAATGCTTTATCTCACAAGCGTGTGTGCATTTACTTATGAAAAACAACATTCCAAGATGTATTGATGGAAGATTGCCAACTACAAGACATAGATTACTTGATAAAATCTTAACATCATTCTTTAATAATTAAAAAAGGGTAATATTTTTCCCAACAAATTCAAAGTTGAGATACTTTTGAAAAGTTATTTAGTAAAGCATTAATACTCTGTACATTATAATTACATCGTTCAATAAATTAAATCATATCATATATGAAGCTAGCAAACATAAAAACGGCACAGGTTTGGTAGTCAGCAGGAAAGCAAGATGTCCTCTAAAGAGTTTTTCCATAGAAAACCATCTTCTGCACAATTCAATTATATAGCACAGGACCTTGTGTGCAGGCCATCAAGCCCATAATCTCCACTTGTATATTCTAAAATATATATATCCTACAAGTCATGAGCGGAGTCTCAACACACTCAACATAGCAAGAGCTATAGGTGAAAACAAATAGATTCAAACACGTCTATTAAGGGCACCAATGACTTAACCACTGAGCTTTAGGCATAAACCTTTAGTTAAAAGCTTGGAAGAAACATGCAACAAGGCCCTATCTTGCAAACTCTCTGACATAACTTTCAAATACTTTTACTTAAAATAAATTTAAAAAGAAAAAGATAGTCAATCCCTTGCCTAAGACCATTCCTAGCATGGAATCTGTGCTCCCAACTACCATTGAAGATGATAGATAACTTCACTAGAAAATGAATTCCTGAACCATTTACCACCACTTAAATCAGTACCATGGTTCTTTTATCTTATATCTATGAGCTAAATATGGGTTAACCATTAAAGTGGGTGGAGGATTTGATGATGCTTTTCTATGATCAGCTGTCTACCTGACACCATAGCCTGAACATATATTTTTACCATTCCCCGAAGTTGACATATGTCATATGTCTTAGCATAGCCCTTGGGATCGAACCTATGATTCGCAAATTGCAAGCCATAAGCTCTAAACAAGTAAGCTCCACCTCACTTAAATATAGCCCCTAAAATAAAACCCAAATGATTGTTTACCTTCCAAATGCTTATTAAACATAAAAGCCTAGCCAAGTAGTTGTGGATCAATTCAATGATGCTACAGGATAAACCCCTAGTAACCTACTCATGCAAAAATTCATATGTTGATTCATGCAATGTCATCCCTTGGTATCTTAGTGCAAAAAGCAATGCACTGTCATATCACTTTATAACAAATGATATTTGTGGTTTCTTTGAAGGTAATACTTCTCTGAGTGGATCAGAATGTTGCTTGCATCTAGGGAAGTCCAGCCGTTTTACATTTATGATCCTTGACATCACACACATTCCTTGATCACTGTGTCATTTACAGTATAACCAATGGCATTGTAGCTCAAGTGTTAAATTGTTGACCTGAAAATTGCAAGTCGCCAACATGAGCTCATTCAGTAGTACACAAATCAGGATTCCAGAAGCATATTTTTGTCCTTTTCAAAAGGTTTAAGTTTCAATAAATAAATAGTTCCAAAGTCAAAGTATAATGGATCACCATTCTATGTGAAAGCCATTTTTCAAATAGCCTGTTGTATGTAAGGAACAAACCAGAACTTCCTAGCTATATGCTATTTGATAACTATTAAAACAAAACTATTTTAGAAGTGGGTTATGATAAAGTTAAAATATTTAACCAAATAGTTTCAGAAGCTCAATGCAGTGCAGCTTGTTGGTAAGACATATAATAACCTATTTTTGATAGGCCACAAGTTCAATCCTAATGGATTATACTCTGATAAAAATAGATTTACCAAAAGAGCTAGTTGAAACTGAATTCTGGCTCCAAAATGCCTAGGATCTCCACATGAATATAATAAAAAACTTTGATTTAGGTTACAAAATCATAGATACATAAATTAATAACTATTCAATGATTTTTCAGTTTTTAGTTACAGATTTCTAAATAAAATCCAAGGCTAATCTCATCGGAGTTCAGATCTTATTTTATTGATAAATTCTCTTTTTACCTACTTGAAAAACTTTCTAAAAAAGCATATCCAACCTAAAAATATCAATTCACTCAAAAACATTTCTAAACTGAAAGATGATTATATTGATTGCAGAAATTTGATAAGTTCAACTACTTATCTGTTTTGGTATATTAGTAGGGAGATGTTTTTTTTTTTATAAAATGTATCTCCTATGGAATCAATTTCTAACAACTTCTATCTGTTGTATAAGGATGGTCTCACTTTATTTTACAACTCTGAACCTTATGTTACTTATACACAACTTTTCATGCAAGATATCTACACATAATGTATTCTGTCTGCATCTCTCAAATCATTGGCTTTCACCCATTGTCCCATGAATAAGTGATATAAATAACAGCACACCAAAAATTGAAGATTGTCATCATCGCAAAAATCCCTCGATATTTTTGATCTTGATGTGTTTCATTGATAGAGATAGTTGTTGAGTTTTGTTACGTTGCCGAAAATTCAAGCAGGCCCTTTTGTAGGCTTTTTGAATGATCTATTCTCCTATAATGATCTACTCTCCTATTTATACTACACTTTCAACGAAATTATAGGAATTTTCTTGTTGAGATCCGAATAAATAGATAAACATTCTAAACTTGAGATTTCAATTCTACCCCGAAGAATTTATAAATGAACAAAAGGTTCTTTGGGTAATAACCAATTCCAAATCCTGCCCCTCCAAAAAAAAGGGATAAGCTCCCCTCTTTTTTGTACTAAAAAAAAAGG
>MNCI01032899.1:646145-656587 GCA_015680685.1 Gnetum montanum | reverse complement strand
ACTCTTACTCCCATTTTTCGTTAGATCTACAAGGATCTAAGTACAACCAGGTTGCATGATAGCACCTATAAATGTCACCAAAAGAATCCACAAATCCCCTTGATGTCATACCCTGGCCTTTCCCTCTTAGTCCATCATTTTTTGCTTTGGGCATAATGAGCACAAAATTACTTTTCGGTTTTCATGATGACAAGAACATCATCATACCCAAAGTAGCTCCTCTTATTAATAGAATGGTTGAGTGGATGTGGTGGGCTTGCTATCCAAATAATTAGTCACTTAAGACTTGATAACATAGAACTACACCTCAACCAACGAGTCACATGAGTGTTTTATTCAAAGATGAGATTACCCATAAAAAGATAAAAAGATAAAACAATAAGTAAAAAGATAAAATAACAAATTAAAAGATAAAACAACAAATGGAAAGATGAAAAACTCGAAAAACAAAAAATTGTAAAATTGAAGAAAAGGAAAAACATTTATTAATTATGTTTGTTAGAATGGAGGGTATCCCCCATCACTAAACTTTTAGGCATGGCTAAAATTGATAAATGGAAAATGCCGATCCATGCATGTTGGAAATATTGGAGTCTGGTCATGTCCAAACCACTGGGTGTCTTTTGATGTGGTGGCTGGAATGTACCCAAATTGGGGTGCACACACTTGATTATAGTAGGCATAGTGGGGCAAATTATAAGATGTGGTTAATTGATAAGGAGTTGACCCACTATGGCACCCGTGATCATAAGATGGTATTCACGGATCCATATGTCTCCCTATGTGGTTATATTCATTGGGTAGCATGGTAGTTGGAGTATTGATTGGTGGCCTTGTTAAGGTAGTAGGAGGCGTTGAGTTTGAAGGAGAAGGTGCATTACAGTGCTAGACTTGTGCTGAGTTGGTTGATACAGTGGTTTCAGAACCGTGTTGTCTCTTCCTATGGTCATGTCTAAAGAAAGGATGCTTTTGACGTTGTGGAGGACCTCCACTGCTGTTGACAATAGCAACACAAGTAACGTTTGTGGGTTGGTGCTGTGGTGCAAAACCTTCTGACACAACTGGTGGTGATGCAGAAGGAGATAGATGATGAGAATATTGAAGGTGAGAAGAAGTGCAAGGAACATGAGGTGGTGATCTTGTTGGAGAGGACATGGGTTGATGATACTCAGGAGAATGATAATGATGTGGTGAAATAGAGGATGTTGACATAGTTGGGGAAATAGGATGCTGGACATAATAAGCACTTGAGTTTGGATGGTATGAAGGGCGTGACTAGTTTGACGGTGGCATCTCCCATGACTAGGATTTTTGCCACTATGGTTGAACACAATATTTTTGTATGAACTCTGGATGTAACATTCCTCCCCAATGCTCATGTAAATGTGACAAGATTGGGCATTGACCTCTAGGATGATTGTAAAGGCAAATATTACATTGATACGTATGATTGGTAGTTGAGTTCTTATCCTTATTCTCTTCAATGCTTCTTTTCAATTATCTAGTAGTGTTTTGTCCTATTTCTTGGTTCGTCATGGTTCTACCTCTAATAGTGTTGGCANAAATGTTGGTCCTATTGAGAGCTTTCAACATTCTCCCATTTAGCGATTTCTCCTTCTTCTTTTGCTACTCGCTTACTAAGCTCTTGGAATTGGTGGGTTTGTAGCTCATATAGTTGACCTCGGGCATACATCCCTAGGGTTTCCCTTGTTTCATTATGGATCCCATCCATGTTATGGTACATTAGCCTTTTCTCGGAGAATCCATGGCTTGGGCAATTGTTTAACAATGAATAGTATCTTTCTAAGGCCATGTCCAAGGGTTCATGTTGTGCTTGTTTCCACTCTTATATTTGTTTCCTCAAGGTTGACACTCTTACATAGGTTTGATATCTTTCATTGAAGAGTTCTACCATTGTCGACCAACGTCGAATTGATTTTGGTCTTAAGGACCTGTACCATACTTTTGCTTGGCCAACGAGTGTCGTAGAAAAGAGCTTAAGTTTTTGCTACCCATTATCAATATTGTTCCATACACAAGCATCATGGAAGGCTTGTAAATGATGTTGCAGATCTAAATCATAGCCACCTGAAAACTTGGGAAATTTGTTTAAATCATGCTTGGGTAGACAACTTTCTTTACGATGCTTGCGAGATATTCGAATAGCCTCTTGCATATGCATTAGGCTCTTAGTGGCCAGCAAGGGTTCATCATCACTAGTTAGGTTATGAATTTGTGAGTTGGGACGATGTTGTCTTCGTTTATGCACATAGGAGATCCCTGCATAAGATTGAGTGCTCCAAACTTTGTCTTCATCATCATATAATTCGTTGGTTCTCCAATGAATTGCCTTACTAGTTGTTGTGTTATCATAGTCTTGTAAGAGAGACACTGTTGTGAATTTGTATGTGACTTATTTGCAATTACTTCTTCTTTCTAAAAGATATATCATCAAGGCTTCATTACAGCAATCTTGGATGATGCAACTAATCTAAATAACTAGCACCGTCCCGAGCAGCGACGCCAATGATGAGTGATGAGGTACCCCTACACTCAACCATACGAATACGAGCGTTCATGCATGATCCGGTCGAACTCCATAGATGGACTAGTTGTGGTATCCAGATGGTTACATGTTGATCATAGTTCATTGTCTTCCCACCTGGACTAGTATTTACTTGGTCACGTATGGTTTAGTCCAAAGTGAGGTGAATGATGTGGTCCTAAACTAGTGCTACTCCTAGAGACAATGGAAAATAAACTTGTTGTAAGCTAATAGGTGATGAGAAGCAAAATCTAAACTAGCCTAAGTGCGATGAGCATCCATCCTTAATCATCCATACGCATCTTGGACCTCATGTACTACTTCTGGGATTACTAAGTACACATTACTTAAGCACTCCTAAATAAGCTATTGGGTTACCAAGTAGTTACACCTCAATGTTCGTGATTAAGTCGTACTCATTCCGCATTTAACAACGGGAATAGTAAATGACAGTAAAGAAATATTAACTAAGAAAACAAGAAATAACAATAACAATTAAAAACTAAGTGAATGTTGCAATGATGGAGTAATCTCAATCTTTATTGTTGATCATGTATATGTCCAAGTACGTCACACTCGAATAAAGGTTCTATACAATTACAATCATCACACTATGGGCATGCACTGGGGAAAGAATTGAAATGAATTAAAAACTAACAAAAAGACTCTACTCTAACGTTATCTCCCCTTCCTTCCTTCCTGTGTGCCCAAATGTGTATTTATAGGCTTACACAGGAATCACGATATCGTGTATCCGATATTATTATCCAGGCCGTGATATTGTGTACCCGATATCAAGGATCTGATATCGAGGCCTGGCAAACCACAATTCATCAACGCACATATAGACTTACAAATGAGGTGTTTACTAGCTAGAGTGAGGGGTTTAGTCTTCCATTTTTCAATTTTCTTTTGAATCTATAGAATAACATGCTCCTAGAGAACAAAGGTAGAACCTCTGAAATGGAAGGGAATTCCCAAAATCTTAATGATATCTTGATCCTGAAGAAGTTTCCAATTATATTTGGTCACATGACTATAATTATTGGTAAATCTATAAACAGAAAATTTGTTCCAATTAATAATGGAACTTGAGAGTGAGCATGTGCTATCTATGAATTGGTTACATTATGATGCATGCAAACATGCTAATAATGTATTGATTACACCATAATGCATGAAATCACATACATGATGCAGTAAAACCTTAAATAAGTTAAGGCATAGGATTTGGTAAGAAATGTAGTTTTCAAAGACGTAAGTTCAATTCGAATAAATTGTCACTAAAAGAGACAAGTATTACGAAAAAAGTTGTGGAAATTACCAGCTACTCTATGAATGTGCTCTACTATTTTAAATAATTTAGGCTACAACAATGAGGTGTTAACTTAGTGGTACAGGTCTTGGCTTGGTAACTCTAAGTCATAAATTTCTATAAATCTTAGAGTGTACCTATGTTTCAATTATTTAATGTTCCAATACCCTACAAATAATTTGGGCTATGAGGTATGAGGTATAGATTATTAAAAATCTTAAATAATATAATAAAATTAAGTATATTATAACTAGTAATTCATGTTAGCAAGGCATTACTTAATTGGTTAGAGCATAATGATGAGGTGTTAGCCTCGTGGTAATACTCTTGATTTAAAAGCTCTAAGTGATGGGTTCAATTTTGGTGGGCAATGCTATGTGAGAAAGTTGTAATCGAACTATATATCTTGGGGTGTACATGTATTAGAATTATTTAAGGTTCCAACAACCCCCCACCCCTGATTGGTTAGAGCATGTGGCTTGTAGTCAAGTCATAAGTTTGATTCCAAAGGCTATTATGAGGCATGTGCCACCTAGAGGCACAGAAAAATATGCGTTCAAGAACTACACTATCAGGTAGAAACTAACCATGGTATTTTATCATCAAATCCTATAGATACTTTAAGAGTTGTATGTGAATTTGATGGATGTTTATCCATTTTAATGCATTTTTCATAGGAAAGTAATGGTAAAAATTAACGTTTTGCATTTTTAGAAATGGTTGAAACTATGATATACCATCACCTAGTATAGTTAATATATCCAAGCGTTTCCATTTGATTATCATTTACATAGGTTTGCTAGTCTATGTAATCTACATATGATGTATTTATAGCTTATTAAGTTTTTTATATATCTCATGATGTATGTAATATTATGTTTTGATGTATTAAGCAACTAAATCATTTCTACTCTATTTGTATTACTACCAATGAAGATTAATCAGAGTTTTATAACAATGTACTTTTAGTAAGAAAAGTTGTATCAGTTTTGAAGTATTTGTATTGGTCACAACAAAGATTGATTAGTTTTCCAAGAAAGAAGTGTTAAAAGGGCTCTTGGTTTGTAGGTTAAGAATGTGCCTAGCAAGTTTTAGGATAACTAGCTAACAGGCATTGGTACACATCAAATTCATACCTTGCCTTAACATCATAGATTGAATAAAGGTACCTAGATGATGATGATGATGAAACAATTGTGGACTAAGGAAGGTGGAGGTGTTGGACATCCCAAAAAATGTATTATAGAGAAAAGATTTCAAGTGCAATTATAGATAAGCATTAAAAAGAGGTAAAAATCTAGTAAAACATAAAAGGAATGGCCCACAAATTTTTGAAATTTCTATTTAGGTTTTCACCACTATAATCAATTAAAAAAAAAAAAAACCTTCCCTCTGGATAGGATGTGAATTTGAAGGTTAAAATTACATCTCTCACCCAAGTGACACTAGATGATACTAGCACTAACATTAGCATCATCTCTTAGTGTTACCAATTGTCTCCTAGCTCCAATTTTGCCTCTATTAGACCTCCCATGACTAGTTTACATCATCCTTAAGGTGATAGACATTAATTTTGGTGATATTGAAGGCCTTGAAAGGTACAAAGTAGCATGTTCCAATTACACAATGGTTAGATGATGCCTACTAACATCACTTGTGTAGCATGACACCAAAACTTGACTCTAGATGATACTTTTATCCTCATGTGACCCTCAATATCTACTTGACTTCATGTTGGTGATGTTAGATATTAGTTTAGGCATCAACAACAATCATCAAGGTCCCAAATTGATAATTTAAGTACAGAGTGCCAAGCTGTGATCATCTTACATCATCATTGTCACTTATACATGGCACGTACTTTGAGTTACCAAAAGTAAACTCTAAGTTAACAAATCCAAACTTCGAGTATTTTTGAAATTTACTAACCCTATAAATATTAGGTTCAAAAACACACCAATTAGAGGTTAATTTCTTGAGATTTGAGAGTACTGTTTGAATTTTAAAAATTTTGAAGCATCAACATTTGCATCAATTACATCACTTGTGTGCTCCATGGTCATCCTAGTGTTATCTATAGTTCGTGAGCTTAGTTTTGATACTTGCATTACCAATAGCACACATGAGTATATTGATGTCAACATTAGCATCATGGAGACCAATGTCTGTGTCACCTATCCTAGCATTAATATCATTGTGTTACTTACAGGACAACATTCAGAAATAGCCCTATTTTGACCCTGAAATAATTTCAAATAATCACAATAGATTTTCCATGCATCTATAAACTTTTAAGTGGTCAACATCTATAAATACTAGGTTTAAATATCAATCTAAGGCCAATTTCTTAAGATTTGAGAGCATTTTTTCAATTTCAAGAGATCTGGAGCATGAACATTTGCATCAACTACATCACCTGTATGTTTAACGACCATTCTAGTATCATCTATAGTTTATGAGATTATTTTTGGCATCTACGTCACTCGTAGCACATCTAAATACACTAATGCTAGCCTTAGTGCCATGGAGACCAGCATCAGTATTTTTTACCCTAGCATCATCATCACTATATCACTTGCTAGCATCACTTACAGGACAACATTAGGAAATGACCCTATTTTGACCCCAAAACAACCTCGAAGAGTGCCAGAAAACTTTCCATGTATCTCTAAACCTATAAGAGGTCAAAATCCATCGGTTAAATATTTTATTTACTTATAAACTAAGTGCAAATTATTAGTTTAAATTCACAATTTGTATCCCATGTCTTGTAGTTATTGGCCCTCCCTAGTAGGTAAACTCTATCATTGTATCGAATAAAGAACATTTATTTATTAGGAAGGGGAAACCAAGCCCTTTCTCACATATCATTTGCTTATCTATTATTCCTTTTATGTTTTGTTAACTATCCTAAATATACTTACATCTCTTAGATTTTATGAAATGTATCATTAGGCTCATCCTTATTTATTGATATTCCTATTGTTTCTCGATCATGTCTCTTCATTTCGTAATTGTTGATCTATCAAGTTATATATCATTCTAAAGATCATTTATGATCAATAATCATACTTTGAAATGTATGATTTATGGACATATTGTTGTAAATTTGTGGAAGAACATTTTTGCAGACATAATCTTGAGTAAAAATTATCGAAGACTCTTTCAAACCAACATTTATCTCTAGATTTTTTTTCTTGCAAGAGATTAAGATTTTATTACATGGTATTAGTTTTGTTGATAAATGCATTTTAAAAAATTGCAATGTTTTTTCTAGTCCTCATGAAGTTAATAAAGGAGGTGTTGCTATTCTAGTTAATAAAAATTGACCTAGAAAAGTTTTGAAAGACTTATTTAGATTACTTTTTAAAGTGGAAAATGAGACTTTAGAATTAGTAATATTTATGTTTGAAATAATTCAAAAGATTAATCAAAGGTTTGGAATTATTTTCTATCTTTGCGTAAATTTTCATGGATTATTGGAGGTAATTTCAATATAGTTGAAAGTCATATAGATAAATTTGATGGTCTTTCTCCTAATACATTTTCTCAATAAAAAGAAGATTCATATAATTTTAAAGAAAAGCCTTTTCTTTTTGATGTTAGCTCTTTATTCCCATATCATTCAAATGATAAGTATTATACTTGGTGAAATTATCAACAAGGAAATACTTCATGGTTAGTTTGATAGATTTTACTTCTCAAATATTTATTTTTTGAAAGCTTACAAATAAGGTAGAAGTGCATCAATAGGCTACCTTGTGAGATGATTTTTCTCTCAAGAATTAATTCTTCCTTCTTTAGAAGGTCCTTTTCCATATGAATGTTAATATATTCATAGAACCTAGTGGAAAAAATATTTTGAAGTCTTTATGGAATGTAGCAAAAAACCTATTGGTGATATTGGTTAGATTGACTAGTGACAATAAATTACTTGTAGATTTAAAAATTATGCAAGATGGTTTGGACAGTAATTTGCTAAGTGAAAGCATCAAGTTGAAGAAGATCTTATAGAATCTATCAAGCAAATGCAAAGTCTTAAAGATCAAAATCCTTATGATTTTTAAACTAAAAAATCCTTAGTTAAAAAGCTCATTATACTAAATAATATTGGGATGCTTTTAAAGATAAAAGTAATCATACTAAAAGTTACATGTCTTGGTTGAAAATTGAAGATGAACCTTGCCAAAAGGAAAGGATTATGTACCTAAACTAGAATTGCTTCATATAAATGATTCAATTATTACAGATCTTGAGACTATTTATAGTTTTTTAGTAAATCATTTTACTTCTATTTTTTTCTTCTAAATATTTTCGCAAGAAAACATTCGAGGCTTCTAGTATGAATATTTTTCATCTTATAACAAAAGTGTATCAAAGTATTTTTGAAGTAGAAATTATAGTGGAAGAAAGTAAAGAATCTTCCTTTAGTTTATGAGATGGTAAATCTCCAAGATTCAATGGTTTTTTAGTTAATTTTTTTTAAGAAGCACTAGGATATTTTTGGAGACGGTCCCTTTCATATTTTCAAGAAGCTATTAAAAAGTTTTCTTGGTAAAAATATTAATAAAGATGTGATTTGTCTTCTTCCTAATAATGAAGATCTTCAACATATTGGTAATTAGGAACCTATTAATATTCTTAACAATATCTATAAACATTTAGCTAAATGCATGGCTTGTCAGATTTAGAAGATTACAGAAGACATCATTAGACTTGAGAAAGCAAATTTTATTAAAGGTAGAGATATCTTAAATAATGTTATTTCAGTTTGGAAGGAATGAAATGTGCTTTTGATGCTAACCAAGTCATTGTTTTTATTAAGTTAGATGATGCTAAATCTTATGATAGGATTAAATGAAATTTTATTATTTCATGTCTCTATAAACTAGAATTTGATGATTATTTTATCAATATTTTTTGCACCCTACTTAGTGATGCTAATACTTAAGTTGCTATAAATTTTGAATTAAGTTTCTCCTTTTCTCTTGAGCAATTAGTTCAACAATGTTATCGTTTAGCTCCCTATATTTTTACTATTGTTGTATACTTTCTTTCACATAATTTATGTTATGATCTACAAAGGAATATTATAAAGGAAATTTTAATTTATGATCAAGATACAAAATTCCTTAACATGCACTTTGTATATGGTTCTTTGTCTATGATTAAAAATTAGTTGCATGTTATTTGGCTTTTGTATCCATTGGTGAAATTTTTTTGTTTATTATAATTGCAATATTGATGAGTGGTTACTCTCAAGCCTTGAAAAGCCTTGCAATATTATGTTTTCAAAATTTTAGAAACTTCTTTTTCTTTTGAGCCTAATATAATTGTTTGGTGGAATTATGTGGTTGACAAATTGAAAAGAAGCTTAATAAATGGAGAGTAAAAAGCTCATCCTTGCCATCAAATTTTTAGTTATTAAGAAGATGCTTCAATCAACTCATGTTTATTACCCCAATTTTTGGACTTCTAGAACTATTGATGATAGAATTAATCATATTATCCATTGATTTCTTTGGTGTGCTAAGCAACATAAAAAAGGCTTTTCTAGAGTTGGACTATTTTCACTAATAGCAAGGAAGATGGAAGACTTAGCCTTATTAATTGTTATAACTAGGGTATCTCTTATAGCAAATTGGA
The DNA here is from genome assembly GCA_015680685.1 of Gnetum montanum. NCBI lineage: Eukaryota > Viridiplantae > Streptophyta > Gnetopsida > Gnetales > Gnetaceae > Gnetum > Gnetum montanum. Next base: position 647,081 of record MNCI01032899.1, on the reverse strand, counting down.
TTGCAAATTGCATTGATGGAGATGGTATTTTGATTCTTCTTTTAAGAAATAGACTTGTGCAAGGAAAGCCTAAAAATGTTAATAGTTGATCTTGTAGTGGCTTTCTTAATTATCTTCTCTTTCCTTGAGTCATTTCTATTCTCGCCTCTCTAGTTCTTAAATAAATTTGGAAGACAAGGTACAAGCTTAGTAAGTATTAAAATTACAATCATATTTTAGATTTATAAAATATGCTTAAGAAAATTAGTCCATGATGGCTACTTTTTAATGAAGTAGCTTAGACTACTAGTTGATTTAGATTGTTTACTACTTCACAACTTTGGTATCATAGTAGTTTCCTATCTACATGTGCATGATAGATGGATTACATGGAAGGAAGTTTCTAGCCTCTATGGTTTGAATAGAAAAAGGAAAAAGAATTTTGAAAATTTAATATTTGATCATAGGTGTTTATTCAAAGTTAATAATAGTTTGCATTAGGCTTTTCGAGATTATTTTTGAAAGGATGGGAGATTTATTTTTCCTTTTAACTCTAAAGTTGCATACAAGATTATTATAAAGATTGATTTTATTCATAAAAAATCTAATAAGCCTCTGAATATGCAATTATCATCCTACTTTTGGATGAAAAAAAAGAAAAGATATTTGGAAAGCTATTACCTTACAAAAAATTCATATTTTTTATGGTGCCTTATTCATTGAGGTCTTCTGATCAGTGGCGAGGTACCCCTACACTCAACCATACGAATACGAGCGTAGCACCCGCGATCCGGTCGAACTCCGCAGATTAAGTGCCTACATGCCCCATGGAACACTTAGGGTTAATCATTCGTTGTCTTCCCAGACTTACTTGTAGTTGTCACGGTGTATGGTTAAGTAAGTCCGAGGTATATGATTTTTATAGTATTTTATGTTTTATGTCTCCTATGCTAACAA
>MNCI01032899.1:617009-637058 GCA_015680685.1 Gnetum montanum | reverse complement strand
GGTGGTGGCTTCTCGAAGTTGCATCCTTGTTACCCAAGTGGATGATTTAACCAACTGCATTGATGCGAAGTCACTGGAAGTGGTTGGTTTGAGCCCAGAGTTGGAATGAGATTCGCCAAGTCACATTAATCATGTACCACACAAGGGGCTGTACACCACCTTGTTCTTGGGATTCCATTCCACTTCTCTTCTTCCCATCCTTGTTCTTGGGATAGCATTACATTGGCTTAGATTCCTATGGGATAAGGGATAAGGATTCTTTTCTTGAATCTCATAGAGCTTAAACTCAAGTGAGAAACTAATGTATAAAAAATGTCATTTAGATAAGAGAAATTTCTTGTTGGGATTCTATACTAATTTAGATATTCAAGAGTTAAGTTCATTAGAATATGTAGTATTACTTAAGCACTTTAGAATTGAACATGCATAAATGAGCTAAATCAAATTCAATTGAAAGAGTTGAACTAATATATTGCAACTTTCCTATCTATCATCATTGCGTAAACCCTTTCATATGTTAAGATCTTCCAATTTTCAGGTTGCAACCAAACAACATTAATGACGTGAGCTCAATTTGAACACCACTGTTTTAGTAAAAACAATGCATAATCTACCCAAGGATCACTCAAATCCTAGCTCATGGATTGAAAACAAAAAATGTATAATGATATTGCAAAAATCATAGATGTTATTTATAAATTTTTACATCTCAAAAATTAGCATGTTTATATTTGAGCCATTCTCTATTGTAGTGTAATGATTATATGGTGATTATTTGTGATGGGTTATAATTTTACCAATTTAAAAAATTTTGAAACTTTGATTATTACTCATATTTTATAGTAAAACATGCCTTAATATGGATAGACATGCAATGAACTTGCATATTATCTTTGAGGTAGGAAAAGAATTAAACCTTACACCCTTTCAAAATCATCCTCTTTGGTTATTATTTTCTACTTAAGGCTTCATATAAAAAAAAAGAGAAAAAATGTATACATTTAAGGTTGTAGCTAAAGCATGAGATGTTAAATGATGCTACCTTAAGTAGATAAGGGGGAACATTAGTCATAGTATCTCTAAGATAAATCTAAACAAATCAAATCGTTAAAATGACATAAAGAACAAGAGGATGAATGCAACTCCAAGTGTGAGGCAAAAGTCTTTGAAGTAGATGAATATCACCGAATAAAACTTCCTTCAACCTTGGCTTAAAACCATACAATTACAGGCTACACCATGACCAAGAACTTTGAACAAGTGAACAAGTAAAAAAGTAGTGGATGAATAAGTCTTCCATATTGGAAAGAAAATATATAGGATCATGAACACACAAATGAGAGTGCCCAATACCAATAGGCAAACCTTGATGAATAAAATACCATAAAAAATGCTTAATATTTAAAAGAGTGAAAGCATTCAATATTTTTTTTTAATCTAATACTTGTATAATTATACATTATGGTTAATATTCTATAGATAATTGAATCTTGGACAAATATTGGTATTAGAATTAATAATAGTATAAGGAAGCTTGGATCAAAGTGAAAAAGTTAAATAGTCTTTAATCCATGAAAAATTAAGAAGACCATTATTAGAATTCTGAGTAGTTAAAGTTGTTTTAAAAATGTGTAAAATATTAGAATAAAAATGGATTTTTTAAAGACATCAACACCATCGAAAATTTGGCAATTCGTTGATTATACCTACAAAAGATGAAAGAGATGCAATTTGAAGCTTACACCATTGTTCATTATTAATGAAAAGCTACTAAGAAGATAACTTATCAAACATTGAAGTAAAAAATATGAAATTTTTAAGGTCCCAAAAATCACTAATAAAACTCTAAGTCTTTTTGTTGTAATTATGAAAATAGAGCATGAAATAGTTATACCATTAGGAAAAAAACCAATTTAAAAAATGAGTATTTTTATAGTAATCATTACATCTAGGCTTATAGATATGGATGCACTTATGAAAAAGAAGCTTCTAATGCTCCATTCCAAATAAGCACTTTACCATCCACTTAGCACATAGGAAAATACATTACTTATAACAATTCATTAGAACTAAGGCACCATCCTCTTTGTGAGAAGTGTAGTTTTTCCAAGTAACATGACAAAAGCCTTTTCTAGAGTGGCTACTACTCCAAAAGAAATTTGACATGAGTTGTTTAGTGTAATGATATGCAGTATTACCCGGAGCCTAACAGGAGAAAAAGTACACTTGAGTTGTATAGATGACGTGCTTACAAATAATAAATTTTCTAGTCATTAAAAGCTTCTTATCCTTCCACTTATAAAGTTTTTTCTCAATTTTCTTGACTATAACATTTCATAAAGTTTTTGACAATTCAAAAAGAAAAAAGGAATGTATAATAATTTGAAAACATCTTATGTTTTCAAAAAAATGCCAAGATTTAGAGAAAGCCCATGATTGAAACCCCTTATTGTAAAATATAAAATATTTTGACCAATTAATTTGAGAGCCTAAAAGTCTACAATATTGATAAATAGATCAAAATGGATGATATGTAATAACTTTGTAATTTGTTATAAAGAAAGAGTCATATGAAAAATGCATATTTAATAATTGATGAACAATAAAATATCATTGTTGATTAGTTGCAATGTCACACCTTCTATATTGCTACATCACAATCAATGATACTGCGTCACTAACACAACATCTCCTAGTTAGTTATTATCTATAAATACATGTTCACTAGCTACATTTATGCACACTTTAGTCTTGAAGTAGCTAGACTCTATCGATTTATTTTTTTTATCCTCTATGGCAGTTAGCAAGGGCTTGCAATGTGGATTTAAGTTGATTGTCTAGAATCTTATTTGAGTGGATTGTACATTGACATGGTTCACAAATAATAATAAGATACATATTGATTTGCTTCAATTATAACATTCTATATTTGTTAAAATCTACTATTTCCAAAATTCTATTATCAATTTTATTACTTTCATAACATAATATTTAGATTTCCCATGCATAGTAATATAATGTTAGATTGAGGTTGATCTAGCTTCGAGTGTTAAATGTGTATCAACATGGTAATCTTAATAGTGAATTCCTTGGTACACCTAGCAACAATATTACTTCATAACCAAGTAGTTGATGCACAAGTATAGAAATGTGATGGCGAGTTAGAGATAAATACTTATCACTTTAGGCTAGTCTATGATTTAATTTTTCTTTTGGTTGATAAGATAATTAAATATTATTTTTCATTTTACATGGACTAGATAATAGTTGCTACAACATTATCAATCATACATGTTACCTCGGGTTAACAATATCAATTAAAAGACCACTATGGATATGGGTGAGAAGACAGTGATTTGTGATCACCTAATGAACTAAACACTCAACACTAGTCCATCCATAGATTATGACATATTCTACTGTGATGCTTGTAGATTGTATAGTAAGTCATTAGAATGCTTGTTGCTCATCAGTTGACATTGTTGCTAAAGATGGTGTTAGTGGTTTATTTAATTAGTAGTTTACATGATTGTTTTTAAAGCCTTTAATAATTTATTAATTAGAAATACTTTACATAAATTTAAGGCATATATTAATAATTTAAATCATGTTTACTTCTTACAAATCAAATATGCCATTACTAGCAGGGAATTTTAAAGAAGAAATGATAGAACTAAAGATAACAAAGGCTAAAGTGTACTATTGTAAGTTAAGGTTATTTATGCTTGTTAAGCTTCTTACCTTTCTAATTTCACCTTCATATTCCGTCAAGATGAGTAGTTTTGGTGAAGGGTGTTGTAGAACCATGTTGTGCTATCACTAGATTTTGTGGCTCATTGTATGCTCCAAGTAGTACTACAAATATTTAGGCTTCTCGATCTTGCAAATGATTATTGTGTTGAAAGACATATTCACATACATTAATAGCCTACAAAGGCCTAGTGTAATCTAGATTATGTAATGAAGGCTAGATAACAAAAGGACAAGTATCATGTGCTCATAACATCCTAATAAAAAAAAAGTTTACATGATCATCTGGTTGAAGAGATCTCTTTACCATATGTCTACTTCATGCCATCCATTCACCTTCAATATTGAGGACTTGAGGAATCTAACAATGTATTCTTCTTTAGTAGGTTGTCCTATGAATTATTAGTAGCACCCTAGAGTAAGGAGCTCTTTAAGAGCTAGGACCTATAGTAGACTTAGGACATATGCACATAGGAACCTAAGAAAGAGACCAAGTTAACATGGTTCTTTTCAAGTCTCATTATTTTCTTCTTCATCCTTATTGTCAATCTTTGATAAGGAAAAACAAAGACCCAGTGTTGTATCTACTTTTTAAATACTTTTGTAACTTGAATAGGTGTAGGATTGACATTGTTAAAGCTTCTTAATCTACAAAAAAATTAACAAAATCACTTTTAGTAGTATTTTGAGATTCTACAAGCTTCTAACGATGGCTCCTAATCATCCCCAAGATGAAAGACATTGGTTTCAATACTTTTAGAAGCTTTAGAAGCCTCAAATTGGATCATCTCATTGGGGTAGCACCCAGGTGATGCTAGTATCAGTGTCTCCTATAATGCATTATCCAAAAGCTATGTTTTGATCATAGTTTCAACTTAGATAGACCTCGTGTCCACATCACCCTCAAGATGAGAAACATCAGTCTCAACAATTTTGAAAGGCTTGAATCAACATTCTTTTCCTATGAGATGCTTGGGTGATACTATTAATAACATCAACATCATGTGCTAGCATCACCTATAGGTCACATCACTCGAACTTAACTTCAAATGATACTTTTAGTTTCATGCAATGTTTGACATCCATCCCACATCCTCTTGATAATGATAGATAATTGTTGAAATGTTAATGATAATTCTTGGAACCCCAAATCAGAAATTTGAAGTACTAAAAGGTAAGTGACATTGATATAGTGCATGTTAATGTAGCACATGAACATCATCCAATGCCACTTGCATTATACACATTATTCATGCTCCTATAGCTTTTTGAAAGTGAACCTGAGTTGTTATTTCTAGATCTCATGAGATTTGAACAATCTTAGGCGTATCAATACCAAGTTCTAACATTTATTAGAAGTTGAGTTTTCAAGATTGTAGAGTAGTTATTGAATTTTGAGAGATCTTAAGAGTGTTAGCCTCCATGCCATTTGCATGGCCTACATGATTCATAGCTATCCCAACATCCTCAGCATTTCATCAACTTAGTCTCAGTGCTTGTATCACTATCATTATATGCAAATATGCTAATGCTAATGTTAGTGTTACTTGCATTAAGATTAGCATCATCACTATGTATGTCACTGTGTCACTTAGTGTCACCTTTAGGACAACATCCAAAAATGGCCTTGTTTTCCCTTTGAATTAGTGTTAAACAATGTCACCAAGCTTCTCAATCATTTCCAATGTTGTAAGACATTAAACTTCATCATTTAAATCTTGTTTTTCCCCATAAACCAAGGTCATTTTATCAATTTAAAATTCGAATTTGTATTTTCACACATTATATTTCCTTTATCTCTTGGCCCTCCATAGCAAATGAACTTTATCATCTAATTGACTAAAGCATTCTTTATTCGTTGAGCAAGAAAAATATAAATCCTATTCCACATATCCATCTTTCATTTATGATTCAATTTACTTTCCTATTTTGTTCTAATCATATTCATATTGCTCAAATTTCATTAAACTTATTGTTAAGTTTATCATGATTTATTGATTTCTCTATTGATTTTATATCGTAGTTGATAGGCTAAGTTTATATTAATTTAAGGATTGTGCTCTTTTATTTTATAACTATTGATCTATTTAGGGATATATCATTCCAAAGATCATTTATGACCATGAGTCGTATGCTTAAAATATGTAATTCATGGAAATGTTCTTGTAGAGTTATGGAAGAATATTTTTGGAAGAACATTTTTGGAGCTAGAAGAAGGGCCAATACATTTTCTAGTATTAAGGAAATCCTTCACCTAGAAGCCTATAGGTCCTTTTTCAATCATATAATTATATAGATTTTGATAGCTTTGTTTTGACTGTAAGCTCTTCTATTTCTCTTTGTGTCTGATCTTCTTTTGCAAATGTGTGTAGAAGTACTTTTTTCAACACCATGTCTAGCCAAGGATCTGACTCCTTTCAAAGCTCCTAGGTTTGTAGGTTGATGGACATAAAGAAAGCTTAGGAATTTATGACATTCGTGACTACAAGATCACATGTGCCAAATAAAAACTAAACATTGGATTATTTAAGGTGAAGCTGAAAATGATGATTGAGTATGAGAACATTCAGAACTTGGAACTATTTCTCCAAACATCAATCATCCAGTGAAGCTAGATAATTATAAGAAAACAACTCTTATAGGATACCCACTCATCAAGGGTGAAATCCATGTGCTTACTATCATCCAAATGCAGTAAAAAGATATAGTGATGGATTATCCCTTTAGTCATCCCAACATTAGCTTTATGAGGGACTACCAATTTCATGATTAACAACGCGAAGGTGGAGGTGGTATTAGAATACATGATGATAAAGAGAGAAAATTTTCATGCCTCAATGACATTGGAGATGCTNGATATCGTAGGGAAGGACGCGATATCGCGTACGCGATATCGCGGCCGACGCAAACCGCGTCTCATCACTACTTTTCCTATAGCTCATACCCAAGTTGCACTCGCTACATTGCTCCCCTTACAGTCACCTTGCTACAACATATAGCCTATTTCCTCATACAAAAAATGTGCATCTAGCTTCGCAAGTTTAAAATCCCAACAAATCGTATTGTTATCTTCAACAGTAAGTGCATGCTATTAGCAAATTATCCATACACCATCTTGAGAATATTTTGAAACTTCTTAACTAAATAAGCTCTTGAATGGTATCGCTCTCTTCCACATGGATTCATGATCTCATTGGCGTAGCTTTTTACAATCTTTATAAGGTGGTTTAAGTGCAACATTAGTAAAGATAGTATGCTCTAGAAGCTATTGGTGATAAATCAAGCTTCCAATAAGTTCATCTCTAAGTTCATATCTAGATGGACTTTGACCATGATGGAACTCACTTATCCATTATCCAATGATCAACTTTTGGAAATTTTTGATAGAGTAGTTAAATTAATGGTAAGCTAGTCTATTCTAGGTTGGTTAGCCTTGATGATGCTATCACTTTGACAAAGAACATTGAGGAAGTTGCTACTTAGTGTAGTAATCTAAAATGGATGAGCTTTCACAAAAAGGCCAACATAGAAACTATTGAAAAAAAAAAGCCTATTAGAATGCAAGGAAAATGGTGGCATCTATAAATTAAGCTTTACAAAGATCCTCATGAACAACTTGAAGAAACAAAAATATGAATTAAAAGCTTAATAACATTAGACAAGCTTAATCAAATGTGGGCAGAGTAAAGAAGGTAGCTCAAAGATAGATCAAAATATCACAAGTTCCTGATGACATATACATGACTATATAAAATGTTGTTGAAGGAGAGGAACATAATTCCAAAATAGGTCTTGGAGCAAAGATGGACTAGATTTAGATCCTTGTAGACTTTGGTATCGGATTCTTCATAATATGAAATAAAATCCATCTTTCCTAAAATGGTATAATTCTAACAAGTTTTGTTATTACCACAAAGCTATGAGACATGATACAAACAATTATAATGCCCTCAAAGATGATATTCAAGCTTTGGAGAAGAAAGTAGAGATAGTCTTTAGCATCCTAGTGTAACCTAGCAATTAGAACATGGAGATCTTCTAAGATCCCTTGAACATACATTTAAGAAGAATACCTAGAGCATAAAGGTGATCATCCCAAAAATTCCTTTGTTATTCAAGAAGGATCCTTTAAAAATAACTCCTAGCCAATAACTCATTAGAACCAACCTAGGCCTAAAATCTTTTGTTATCAACCTTTTATCAAATAGCCTCATCATTTCTACAATCTAGAGTGTACACAAATCTCCACTCATCCTTAATATGACACCTCTTTATAATGTAGCTCATTCTCAATCAGACCTCATATTCAACTATCCTTCATCCTCTCCAAGAATCTAGTTGCCTTTGTCTACTATATCTAGGCTGGTTGATTATCCACCTATCCTACCATATGTTTATCACTACCATCTTGGCCTTCTTTTGCATCCAAGGCATAGGAGCCCCAACTACTTTCTACTTCTAGATAGCTCATTAGAATCCTCACAAGGCCATAAAAGGGAGCAACATCCAATGAAAATGGAAAGGAAAAGGAAAAAGTAAACAAAAAATACACTTAAATGAAGAAGAAAATCTCATTCTAATCTAAACAAAACATATTTGCTCATGGTCTAAAAACTATATCAACTACTTCTATATCAGAGGTTGTTCCTCCAACACCTACCTTCCAGGATTCAACTTCTAGAGGTAAATTTTTACCTCATATCACTATTGCAATGAAGCCTAAAAGGACTAATATTTCCCTTTTTGACCTCATTTTGACTTCAAAGGAGCATCAATTAGCATTAGAGGAGCTTCTTAAATCTATCACTATGACAGTAGATTTCTAACCTCTTGTCCAAGTAATTTCATTGTTGCTAAATGATCCATGGTATGAGGTGGACTACTTGGTATTTAAAGGGGATAATATCAAAACTTATTCTATAATGGGTACAATGTTATAGCTTCTCATCTACATCATGATGTAGATTGGGGATAATGTTGTACTATTTTGTTGCACATGGATGATAAATCTAGATCCAATGTCCTATTATGGACTATAATAAAACATTTTAGCCTTGAAAAATAGGTCATGGAATCTTAATATAACTTTACTTTAATCTCATCTAATAGAGATAGAGTAGAAATTATAGATGCCATCAAATTACCCTTTTCAGTAGGAAGTAGCATTACATCCAAGGCTATTTTCTTAATGATGAGGGACTCCTTAGGTATTAATGCTATCTTATGTAGGCCTTGGCTAGCTTATCATCAAGTAGTTTTCTCACTTGTACAATAAGAGATACACTTTCCATGCGACGTTAGGGAGGTAATTATATGTGCAAATCCTGAAATTTGTACCATTATCCATCTAGACATCTTAGAGGAAACCACACTAGGATTTCAACTCATATCAGTAGGCTAAATATTTTTAGTAAAGCCTGATACTAGCATCTCATGGTCATCTAGTACATATGAATTTATGGATCTAGACTTTGAGGTGCTAGATATTGTTGAATCCATAAAAAGTGTTCACTGTCCTACTATATTGCAAGCTAGCAAAGCCATGCTAGGATGTAGTCATCCTAAGAATCATGCCACCCTTTCTTGATTCCTTACTTATCTTTTGCTTAATAATTTCCAAATGCTTTTTCAATTATAAATTTTTTAATCATTCTATCTTATTTAATTTTACTTATTTTATATTATCTTCTTCTTTTTAGCACTCTTGTAATTTATTTTCTCTTTATGGTTTATTTATTTCTTAGGTTTCTCCTTAATTACACTTAGATCTTTCATTTCAACTAGCTATTTAGAATAAAAATGTAAAAAAATATGAAACAATAAAACTAAAAACTAAAATCCTAAAAATGTAAAACCCATAAACAAAACCAACCTTCTTCATTCCACCACCCTATAACATAGTTTAAGTGTATGTGACAAAATAACCTTGTTAGGCCCAAATAATACATCCTAACATTGCAAAAAAAAAAAAAAAACATAAAAATATATAACAAAAGAAATGATATTCTAGGCCATCAATCCTAGATTAATCTATTTTACCTTCTCTCATATTAATAGTAGGAAAAATTATTCTCACGACTTTTTCTTCATCTCCCTTCTTTCTCTTGTTGCCTGGGCATATCCATATTTGCAAAAATAAATAAATGTAAAAACATCAATGGAATAAATAAAAAATATATACATGCATAAAAAAATAAATAAAACTAAAAATGAAAGCAAAAATAAACGTAAATTCATCAATAGAAATCAATTTTCACCTATTCATTAATTCATCACCATGGCTTTATCACATTCATCTCGTCCTATTGTTGGTGTTTTTGCAGCCCTTCTTTGCCCATATTCTTCCATAAACTTCTAGGCTTGCTTAGGAGTAAAGAAAGGAAATTCTTTATAATGAGCTACAATGCATTCTTCAAGTCTTTTGAACATCCTAGTAGATTCCATTTGCTTACCTTTTAGTTCCCATCTTCCTAAGCTATTTTACAAGACTCAATGTTTGCTTCTTATAAAATAACTTACTACTCTCCTATTAATATTCCTATTACTCTCATGCAGCATAGTTCTTCATCTTGATGTTTAACCTTTTTATGATTAACACCTTCTATTGCTTATAAGTGTATGAGGCCACTAGGGAATCATGTAAGTTGCACAACTACTGATAGGAGAAATATGTGGGATTGTGATGCACCATCTTACTCTTATAAAAATCAGCTTTCAAATTATCTACCTCCTTGTGTAATTGAGCCAATTGCACGATGATATTATTCTTATCCTTCTTTATGATCATTAGCTTTGTCATTGAATTGACATTCACATCGGTTTGCTACATGACTAGGGATGGCACGTTCATATCCTGCTATAGCATCCACTTTAGCTTGAACCTTAGGATTTTTGGACTTTGGGACCTACTATTGTATTCACTTTTTCGGTTGATCAAAGATTGAGGCTAAGTGTGGTCTTGACATTATTTCATATGGGTTTGAGCATCAAACTATCCAAATCATCATCATGAGCCATATTCTTAGCTCTTAGAGGTCCCTAAGAACCATTTGGTTTCATAATATAGCTTATGAACTTTATTTTTGGTGACTTTGGAAAAACTGCTTTTGATAGCACACAAAAAATGCCCCCAAAAACAACTTCATAAGTCACATTTTTAGCCTTTGGAGGCATTTAGAAATCATTCAGATTCATAATCTAACATTTTGGTTTTACTTTCAACAACTTTGAAAAATTTTGAAAAAATGTTAAAATATTTTCCAGGTATGGCTAACATTTAGTGTCAGCATTAGTGCCAAGAACACCATCATTGACACTTCCAAACATCATTGAAACTACATTCTGACATGCACAATAGGTTCCCAGAGCTTAAACAACTCACCGGTAGTTTTTTGGGCACTTCAAGCTTTTGAAATTGGTACTTTTGATAGGTTCTATTGAGACTTAAAAAATCAACATTTTTTCTATGTCTAAAGTATCAATGAGTTCATGACTTATTTTGGCATCTCTCAGTCATCTCATGCATCTAGTTCACATCATTTCATAGGTTTACGTGTCTCTCGATGCTGAAAAATCATTATTTCAACTAATTCCAAGCTCAGTTTCAACATCTCAGGAGTTAAAACTTTTGGCCAAGAAAAGTGCTGAAAATATTTCTAACTATGGTATCAATGCTAACGTTGATACTAATGTCAATGTTAACATTGTTAAAGCCTGCATCATCACTTAAATTGGCATTTGATAGCATCCCCAAGCCTCTCAAATTGGATTCCATGAGCTAAAAATACTATAACTTGGAAAAGGGCCAAAAAATTTCACTAAGTACAAGTGACATTAATGCTAATGATGTCAATGTTAGTGTCACCACCTTTAGGCCTCACTAGGTAACATCATTTACCTTTGCCATTAACATGCAATCTTATCTTGAGACATCTCGGGCATCTTGGTTGCATTCAACATCAATTTAGAAGTGAAACAGTATCCCAAGAGTTTAAAATTCCAAGTTTGACCAAAATTCAAAAATTTTACTAAGTATCAATATTAGCATTAGCACTTTTGATGCTTGTAAAATAACATTGTTGATCATTAGGCTCTACACTTTGCACCTTCTTATGGCCTCTCAACTTCCTCACTATCATCTTGACATCATTTGACATTAGGTAGGAGGTCAAACAAGATTTCAAAAGTGCTGGTAATACTGATAGTGATGTTACCATCACCTTAATAAGTCACCGCATTTGCCACATTCAAAGGTCAAACATGCTATTCTTAAACTCAATATCAACTTCTAATGAACTACACTTAACTTCAAGTTCAATTTTTGGTAGCCTAAAGTTGAAATTGGAAACTTTGGAGCTTTAAATATAAGATCAAAACATAAATGTTTTGCTAGTTTCTTGAGATTTGAAAGCACTTATTAGATTTTAAGAGTTTAAGAGCACAAGCACTTTCCACCATCATAGCACCCATGTATTTCATAGACATCCTTTACATCTTCAAAGTTACTTCTAGAGGGAAAATTTTCAAGCTTCTATAGCACATTCTAGAGTTAGAAGTTTTTTAGCCCCAACATTGGTGATGGGACCCTTAGCTAAAACAACCTGGTTTAAGCCTAAAATTGACTTTGAATTATGCCCACAAATTTCCCATCCATATCCTAATCCTTTAGATGTTCATTTCCACTATCCAAATCTACATTTTTTACTTTGTTACTCGTTAGTAAAGCATTTTATTGTTTGGAAAGGGATATTTATACTTATTTTTATTGTTCTATCACTCATAGTCTATTCCATACTTAGTTTATTTTTTGAAAATTTATACTTAGTCAATTTTCTAGTGATTTACACTTAGGCATTTTTTAATATTAGATTTCTACTTTTTCATCATTCCCCTACTGTTCTTGATTTGTGTGCAATATACTAAGTCCATATTTGATTAGAGGTTTCATATCCTTTTATTTCATAATTGTTGATATATTGAGGGTTATATTGATTGAAAGACCATTTATAGTCGCACGCTAAGTATTTCAATACTTAGTTCGTAGAGGTGTCCTTATAGAAGTATGAAGAACATTTTTGCAAGAATATTTTTGATGCTAGAAGAAAGAAAAATAAGGTTTATACTATCTCAAATGTATCGCCTCATAGCCTATAGGCCCTTTTTAGCACTTAAATTTTTTTTTCACTTTGTTTATTTTTACTTAGTTTTATTTGTTTTTTTCTTTTTTCACTTGATCCTTATTCTTTTCTAAGTATGTGTAGGGGACTCTCATTGACATCATGCCAAGACATAGATTTGACTTCCCTCAGACCTTCCAAATTTGTAAACTGATGGAGACATAGAAAGCATAGGCTCTTATGGCACCTGTGACATAGCATGACTACAATGTTGCATGTGCTAAATAAGAGTTGAACATTACACTACTTGAAAATAAGCTAAGGAAAATGATTGAATACAAAGCACCCAATGGTTTGGGACCTTTTCTTCCCAAGCCAAACCATTCCATTGAGCTAACACCCTCTAAGCAAGCGACATTCATAAAATACTTGATCACTAGGGATGAAATCCAAGCCATGGAAAGTGCAATTGGAGATCATCCATAAAAAATCTTACCATTAACGTTAGTAGTAGAAATTACTAGTTCCAAGATGAACCTGATGGGCAAAGTGGGAACATCAGTGTTCATGGTAGATTTGAGGAAGAATCTTCTCACATCTCTCTTCTCGTAGATCCTTTTTAGCTAATATATAGTCCCACTATATAACATGTAAATTACATTGGTTCTACCAATCCATTCTTAATTCCTATACCTCAAAATATTTCTACTTCATTAGCCGCTTTAATTAATTGTAATATCATAATTTCACCTACAACCAATGTATCACTTGCATACAATCTTGCGCTAAATGCTAGTACTATTAATTGATCATCTCAAGTACAAATTCAAAATCCCAACTCACTATTGAATTCATTCCAACCATTGTTCCATGTACCATAAGCTTAAAAAACTTAGGTATCATTGCTATTTCTTTCACCTATACATCATGTGCTTTAATACAATGTATAACAACTCATCTTCATGCCTATCATTATACCATCATAAACTAGTGTTACTTGATCATAACCCCAATTTGGACAATCCTACTATTCCATCAATTTCTAGTGTTCTTCTTGAACTATTTCTATTGCTATAGGATCTAACATCCAAGCTCCAAGTGAATGATGATCAAACAAGAAAAGTCATAACACTTCTTGGGGGTAGTCCTAAAATCTTTATTATCCATCTTCTTATTGATCCCATTAGTCCCTTAATTCCTCCTTCTCAAGTTTCCAAAGGAGTCTCATTGCCAGATTTTACTAAGTACAAGGGAAATCTAAATCTGTAAATCATGTTATCACCTTTCGTAATAAATGCATGCTCTTAGTCAACTCTCCCCATACTAGTTTACATAAATTTTCTAACTCCTTGATAGAAAAAGCACTTGAATGATATAAGACCTTTTCTCATCGGTATATTACCTCGTTGGAGCAACTCTTCACAAAATTTGGAGAGAGGTTCGCATACAACATTAGAAAGAGTGAAACTTTGTAGAATTTCTTGGTCATCAAGCATGCTTCCAATGAGTCTATTCTCTATGTTTATCTAATGATAGATATTTACAATAATGAAGCTCATACATCCATTACTTGATAATCAGTTTTTGAACATTTTTGAAGGGCCTGTAAATGATTACATTAGAA
Source organism: Gnetum montanum (assembly GCA_015680685.1). Classification (NCBI taxonomy): domain Eukaryota; kingdom Viridiplantae; phylum Streptophyta; class Gnetopsida; order Gnetales; family Gnetaceae; genus Gnetum; species Gnetum montanum. The sequence continues at coordinate 622,568 of MNCI01032899.1, read as the reverse complement.
GGAAGTTAGTCTTTCCTAAACCACTTAGCTTCCATGGCATCATAACATTTGTCAAATATATTAAGAAGGTGACTCTTCAATGCAATGATCCAAAGTGGGTCAATTTTCATAATAAGGCGAACAAAGCAGTAGAAAAAGAAAAATATAACCAAAATGTTAGTTAAACGATAGGGTGCACTGAATTGAGTCAGGTTCAACATTAAGCAATGGAGGCAATAATGAGAACATAAATCAAAATCCAAAATCCAATGACGGTGGGAAAAATACATTCAATAATGGAGGATAACAAAGGAGGCCACAAAGGAATAGGTCTAAATATCACAAATTTCAAATGACATACACAATTATATAACATATTGTTGAAAGATAGACATATTACACCTAAATAGGTTTCGAAATAGATAAGGGCATGATTCAAAAGGTTTCAAAACTTAGCTATTGATCCTTCCTAACATGTGGAGGAAGATCCACCTATTTCTAAGTGGTATAATCCCAACAAGTTTTGCTACTACCATGAAGCTCTAGGTCATGATATCGAGGATTGTAACACACTTAAAGATGATCAAGCATTGGTGAAAAATTAGAAATCATGTTTAACACAGTGTAACTTAGTAATTAGAACATGTAAATTTACTAAGATTTTCTCAACACACAATCAAGAAGAATTTTGGCCTTTCATTTGAAGACCAAAAGTAATTATAAAAAAATCCCCTTTGTCATTCAAATGGATTCCTCTTAGTTGTTGTGGTAAGAATCATTGTTATCGAGATTTAGAACAATTCTATACGAAATAAGTAAGGCATCTCGTGACCATCAAACGGTTTAACGATTGGATCTCCAAAATGAAATGGAACTTACAAATCATTAGAGATTCTAATAATCTAAGATAGTGTTTTTACCAAACACGATCTAAAAATAAGTGGAAAAAGTATGTGGAATAGTTAATATAAGCAAAGAAAATGCAATGTATAAGAATCAACGTATACATGATATAATGCAATAATGTTATGTAGAATGAGATCTATGAGAAAAAAAAGCTTACATGACCAAAGAAGTGAATGTATAATTGAATGAAGATGGATCTAGAAAACTAGAAAATAGATTTTATTCCTAGATGGGAAGAACAATAGAATAAATTTATTGCAAACTAGTACAAGCTATAAAAGAAAAAGTAAAGCTTAAGAAATAGAGAAATAGAATGACCAGGAAAGAACCTACCAAGGTGCAATAACACGTTCTTAAGATGTAGTTTGGGGATCAAGAGTGGTTGATGAGGAGTTATGTTATCCTAGTTCTCTCACTGATGAATGTGCTTGATGGAGATGTCAACCAAAATGATAAGAGCTACTATAGAGGGAACTAACAAAGCAAAAGGGAAGGATTAAATCAAGTCACTATGAAGATCTAGATCTAATGCAATCCACCATATGCTATGAGGACAACATGATGAGGATACAACATGCCAAAAGGATAATAAGAAGCTTTGATGGGCTAAAAGCACTTAGAGATTTTGATGCTCATAGAAGCAATTATAAGGGAAATTGCTCCTTTTCGGAAAAAAATCTCTCTATTAAGAGCTCTAGCTAGTATTTCTAACTGATGGCCAAGCAACCTTGTTTTTATTTAGAAGTATGCTTCTACTTATAGGCCATTTATGCCTTGCAAATCATGAAGGAACGATGCATTGAAACCCATAGAATCTTCTAGAAGGTTTTGAATAGGAAAAATGATAAGTGTAGTTGTAATAGATGTTCCAAAAGTAGCTATTATGAGAAGTGACATTGGACATTGAAAGAAGGATTGATGCTAGATGTCAAAAGATAAAATTAATGTTGAATGTTGAAAAAAGACAAGAACAACATCAAACATTGAATAGAAAAATGTTGCAAAGGCTCAAGTTCAAATTGACACAAGAGATGATATTGGATTTCAAAATTGAAGGCTAAGAGAAAACACCCCAATATGATGCTACAAATGATGTAAGATGTCATTTATGGTAGATGTTGAAGATGAACTAGAAATAATGTTACCGATAATGCAAGACATCAAATCTAAAATTTCCGAAGATGGCTTAAGCTATAAAAGCTGTAGAATGTCTTTGAAACTTTAACTTATGTAGAAAAAGATAAAGTGGGTACAATGTTACCTCTTCTTGATGAATACTCCTAAAATGGTCAAGGAGAAGCCATTAAAAAAAGATACAAGCTGCAAGGTATCTACAAGAGGGTTTAAATAAAGTAGGATAATAGGGAAGAAAGTATGGGATATTGCCAATACACCTAGAGGTTAGTACCATGCAATAGCAGTGGGGCATGACTAGATCCTTGAAAGCATAAAGAACTTCCTAATCCACCTACTTTTCTTAATCAAATGCTTGCTAAAGTAAATCAGAGATACTCATTTAGCCATCCCAATGTAGAGCATGAGAGGAGAAAGAGATAAGAAAGATAAGCAGATAGATGAAAGCAAAAATATGAAGCACTAAAAAAAGGGGATAGTATGGTAGGGACATTGTTAATACACTAACTGAAGGATGTTGTGTTTCAAAAATGGGCATGACTAGATCCCTAAAATTGACCTCTTCTTTACCTTAATTATACAAAAATTCACACTTCTTACATCACTCTACACTCAAAAGTTCCTTATTGAATTGGGGTAGAGATACTCATTTGGCCATACTAACGTTGAATATAGAGAGGAATGAGAATAGATGGGAACAAAGGATGAGATAAAGAGAAAGAAATATATTACATGAAAGTATAAATTATAGTATATAGAAACAGAGAGTAGAAAAGAAAGGAGAATAAAGAGGACATTGACCATACACCTATCATGAGGACAATGCTATGCTACAAAAGTGGGACTTGGCTAAATCTCACACATAATATGACCAAAAAGGATGCCACATATATTATTGAAATAGTAATCCTTTCTTGTCCCACTCAATAATACACTTAGTCACATCCTTGCATAAAGTAATGAGATATTCACCTACTCAAAAGCCTCATTGATTCTGCTAGGTACATAAAGTAGAATGGGATAGATAGAGTAGGGAAGTATGAAGAAAATAGCTATAAAGATAGAAGAATATGAGATAGGAATGGGAATAGTAAAAAAATGATGCAAATAAAATAGGGTTTATAGCAAACTTATTATCTCGATGTAGTACCTATTTGATCATAGTATAAAAGAGCTAATAAAAAATAAAATGCCACTGGGAGAATACATGCTCTTCCTCAAATAGTTAACATGTTTAATAAAGTAGTTGAATACATGTAGTAGTGGTTTAAAAAACTTCTATTGATAGTATATAGAAATTAATGTTCTTTCAAATCAAAAAAAATATAGACACCTGTTGTGACCAACTTCACCCATGCTAGGCATAGGGCCTTGTTTGAACCAATTTAATTTATCACAATTTAAAATTTTAAAATTAAAAAATACACTAAAAATAAAACATAAATTAAGGCTTAAATCTCTTGGGTTTTTTTGGTGGTTTACGTAGATGAGGGTGGCTGCACTTAGGGTTAGGTTTCTTCTCCCTCCGGCAGCCGCTATAAAACAGGGAGGGAGGAGCACGTTAGACAGAGGAGATTTGGAGGGGTTTTCTCTTGGAGGCAGATTCGGCCCTACTGCAGCGCCTCCTGTTCTGTCTGCTGTCGCCTGCAGCGCCTTCTGTTCTGTTCCCTTGCGTCTCCTGCATCGCCATCTTCTGCCCTACCGCATCGCTGTTTTCGCCTGCAGTGTTGCCACCCCTCTGCTTGCCGCGTTGCTACCTACCGCCGTTGCTCCCACTGACGCCCTCTGTCTGCCGCGTTACTGCTTGCCACTGCTACACCGTGCCTGCGCGTCACTGTCTCTGATCCTGCCGTGCCACGTCGTTGCTGTGCCTGCCATTTTCTGTTTCGCTGCTGCTGCGCTGCTGTTCCACCCCTGCCGCGTCACCAATCCTACGTTGTGCCACTACCTGCTGCCTGCCGCATCTGTTTGCCGCCTCCCGTGTCGCTCCCCGCATTGCTGCACCATCTGTTATCGACGCGCTACTGTTTCGCTGCTGTTTCTGTTTGCAGCCACCCTCTGCGCTCCTGTCGTTGTGGCTGCCGACTGTCGCGCTGCCACGTCGCTCTTATGTGCTGCTGCGTTGCTCCTCTATGCTTGCTACGCTGCTCTGTTCTTGCAACACTGTCTTCTCTCTGCTGACGCTGCCATGCCTGCCGTCATCGTCTTCTGCCCCGCCGCGTGACTATCTCTTCTCCTGCCGCGTCACCCACTGTTTCCTGCCACCGTGCTGCCTCTGTGTCTTCTCCCGCCGCCGCTGCTATTTTTCTTCTGCCTCTCCACTACCATGCCTCCCACTTTAGCGCTGCCTTGGCTGTTACTCCTACATTGCTTGTCGTACTGTTCTTGCGCTGCAGCTACTACCGTCGCTGCTCCCGCTGCCGCCGCCACGTTACTATTCCGCCGCCGTTTGTCCGCCGTTGCTGCTGCATCCTTCTCTGTCCCGGCCGCATATAGACCCTGCCCAGCTGCAACACGCAGATCCTCGCCCTGCTGCTACGCCCAGGATGACAATTATTTATTATTTTATAAATTACACAAACCATTTCAAGTTCCCAAAATATTAAATTAAATTGAAGTCTTTAATTATTAAATCAAATTTAAGCTTTTGTTTTGATATTAAAATATTGCTATTGTTGTTTCGTCACATTGCCCTTTCTAGCTGAGACTATTCCTGGGTTTCCGTACCCATACAGGAGGCGCCCCAGGTGATAGTCTCCTATAACGAGTTTTCACAGATGTTGGCGGCGCGTCCAAAATTTACGCATCAACACGTTTTTGGCGCTAGAAAGAGGGCAGTTTCTCAACCTTTTCTTTATTTTCCTTTTATGTTTCTTTTTCTTTTAAAAATATAAATTATCATATTTCTTATTACTGCTCATTTAATTTTTATCTCCCTATTTTCAGTTTTACTGCTCTATTTTAGTTTCAAATTTTCAATTTCCAAATTTATATTCTAGCAATCCTTTTTAATTTGTTTTCTGAAATTTAATTTAGGTGATTTAAATTATTTTACTTTTATTTACTTTTCTGAAATTTTACAATTTCAATTTTACTTTTACAAATTTTAAAATTAAAAAAATATAGTATTCAAATGTTTTTTTTATTTTCTTTAATTTTCATAGTTTATTAGCATTTTACATTTCTGGTTATTTTTCATTTTATGAGTGACCTTTCTTACGGAGTATCTCAACAAAGAACTCATACTCCTACCCCTAGTCAACCGGTTACTCGTTGATCTACTTCGAGAAAACAATGAGCTTCACTTTTTCCAAGTTTAATTCCTAAAAAACCTCGGACTAAGATGGCAGCCCATCAACCCCCAGCTCCCTTAGTAAGGAACCCTTTTAACTTTCACAACTACCATGACATACCAAAGTCCTTTCAAAACATAAACTTGTTCTTCGATCCTTCAACCCCTACGAATGATGCACGTCAACACATACAATGTTTTGAAACTTTATTAGGGATCCACAACATTATACATAATGATGTGGCATG
>MNCI01032899.1:562542-611642 GCA_015680685.1 Gnetum montanum | reverse complement strand
AATATGATCAAGAATGAAATAACAAATGAAGTGGAACTTTATGGAATGCAAAAGAAAAACTTCTAACTACTTGGTAAAATACTCTATAGTAATAAAAATAAATTTATATCCAACAATTGAAGAAGGATTAATAACACTAATAAGATCTAGACCTCATTTTTTAAAAGGCCATGTGATCTAGGACATATTACGCTTTTGTAAAGGAAGATGAATAAGTGGTTCGTCTTTGAAAAGTGTCACATATGTTGACTATATTATAAGCATCTTTAATTAAGGTTGGTCACCAATAGCCTAGAGAGATAATACAGGTAGTCAAAGAATATGATTCTTAGTATTCACCGTAAGCTCATGAATGAACTTAATCAAGAACTATCTTATCCTTAGCCAAGAAAGACAATGTAGAAGAATACTCATAGAAGAAACTTAACAAAAAAAATCAGGATTTACTAATTAGAAATGTCAACTATGTTTGTGTAAAGCATCCCTTTGAGTGTTTGTTAGGTAACTAGGCATTCTTCAATGGTAAGATAATGAAGAAGATTAGCATATTGCTATTTCTCATCATTTGTTTTGATAAAGTTAACCAAGTTATTAGGAGACTATGTGATAGGCATTAAGCAAATAGATTGCACAAGTTGATCTCATATAAAAAATGAATCAACATGAATTACAAATGTTTCCAAAGCATCAACTAGCATGTTTTATGTATAAGCAGAAAAAAATGCAATAAGTTCCTTGGCCATTTATGGATAAGGAGAAAGATGAGAAGCTTTATAGTCATGTTCATAATTCCTTTGGTTTATGATGAGCTAAGTGTCACCATTAACATGATTTTGTAAAACTAACATGAGACTATGGATTATAGCCTCGTATTTAGCAACATTATTGATTTATGAAAAATTAAGCTTAAAGCTCTATAAGGACTGTTTAGTAAAAAGTATAAGGACACATGCTACACTAGATTCAAAAGAGTTATGAGCTCCATTGAAATAAATAATAGCATCTGAATCCTTCATGCCACCATATAAGCTATGAATAACATTATTAGATTTAGAAGAAGAAATAAGATTAGATATTGCTTGACATTTCATAGATGTTGATACAGTCAAGCCTATATAAATGTGTATATCCATCACATTTATGGCACGTTAAGTCCTTAGTGTAGTGAGGCTCTTACAATTTGTTGTTTTTAGAGTTAGGATATTTTCTATCTAAGTGCCTACAGTATGAATTAAGAGATTGTAGGAATCTTTATTCAAGCATCATGTACCTGAACAATTTGATGTGAACGACAATAAAGATGATATTTTTGACATTCATTGCAACACTTAGATTAGATTAATCTCTCCTATCAGTATCTTACTTTACATGCATTTTACATTCTATGTTATAATAATTAAAAGTAATTAATCATGGAAACATAAGAACAACCAACTTGAGCATAATGTGTAATGCTTGGTAATCCTAGTAGTGGCCATTTGGTATGCCTAGTAATTGCTACTGGGTAACCCAGTAGCATTAGTAATAGTTTAGGAGGTGTATGGAAGGTGGAAATAGCTACTTATGTTAGGATAATTAACCCTTAGAATAGTTAGGTAGTTAAAATAATTAGTCATCCATTATTCATATTTTCACATAAGATTTAAAATAAAAATATAAATAATATAAAAAAAACTATCATATGCCTTAACTCACACTTAACCATACGTAAGAGCATAGACAAGTGAGAGTTAGGAAGAAAATGATCACATGACCCTTAGGTTCATAGTCTTTGTCTATAGGCAAAGTTAGGAACTAAGTCCATAGAATTCTACTAAATTGTTGGTGCACACATGAGATTCATATGGTTGGACTTAGGGTATACTTGCTACTCATCATTGGTGCTATTATCAAGGATGTAGTTTATCTAAGTTTTCTAAGTAGGAAAAGACCGTGACATTATACAAAGACATTGTAAGGACCAATCAAAAATAAATCATTAAGAAAATAAGAATAAGCATATTATTTTTAGCAAAAGCTAACATGACTTCTTCTCACACGGATGAATCTTCATCATTTACAAGAGGACCTAATTAGAAATAGGAGGTTCAAAAAATGCCCCAACAACTTTTTATTGTCCACACCCATCTAGATCCTTACAATATGGATTCTACTTTGATCTTGCATCAATATGAGTAATTATGCCTCAAGAATGATATGTTCTTGCCATGATGATTAGCAATCTCATTAGGCTAGGCATTGCTACAATTAATGTAGGGTATGATGTCTAGGACCATACTTACTAAGATTATCACCCCACCAATGTCCAACGAAAGAAGGATTGGTAGATGGAAACATAATATGAGGCCTTTATGGGCAACATAATATGAGAGTGAAGAAGAGTACAATAAGGACCTCTCCATTTGCAAAAGAGAGATGCATTTTTGTGATACCAAGGAGGAGGCATCACTTGATGAAGTGGTGCAAAGGAAAACCTTGATATACAAAAATCTATCATCGAAATATCAATCAAGGTGGACAAGATGTGGAACTCCTTAGATGAGAAATTCCAAACAGCTCTAAAAGCTGCAACAGTAGAGGAGGTTGTAGATTTAGAAATAGATGATGATGGTTGTGACATTTGCCAATATGAACATCCCAAGGAATGTTGTCTAGTGGTGTCACATCTATAGGAATTTGGGGTATATGCTTTAAATCCTAGATTGGTAAAATGGTAAGCACCTAGGTAGTTGCCTTATCCACAAGGAAACTACAAGTAGCAGTTCCACCAACAAACATATTATCTGAGTGGAGTGCTTTCTCAACCCCAAGAGTAGTATCAGTAGTGGCAACATCCACATTCATAGGAGATGCCACCACCATGGCAGCAATATTTCTACAGGTAACATAAGCCTTATGGATATTATGTCCAATAGTCTGTATCCTTGTGTGACTCCCCTAGCCATGCCTCCTTCCTTTACCATCACTACCCTCCAGAATACTATAGAGCATCTTCTCTATGGGGGAAGTCTCCTTTTTCCTTCCATCCTCCTCAACATCCATTGACTTCTGCACCACAACCAACTATACTTTTTTCACCTACTTGATCCATGTAGGATAAAATTTCCATGTAGCCACAATAAAGAAATGCCATGAGGGTAGTGAATCTACCACTGGATATCCATCTGAGTGGTCCTGAATGAAAGCCTTATAAGAGACCATTCTTTACAACCAATAGCCCCCCAAAGCCCTTACAAACACCCATGGCTACTAACCCTACTATCTCTACCTCTAAAAATTCTACTAAGCCATCTTCAAACCAAACATCTCCCCAAATCCACACTATCATGTTGACCCATGTAGTCACAAATTGAATAAAGGCTAGCCATATTTCCAAAAAATGATTTGATCCTAGGAGTTTCCTCATTGATAAATCACATTTTTTTGTGTGCTCCAGTGTTGAGTACTCAACGTCAGAGCCTCGACATTGGGTATCCAATGTCAAAGCCTAGATGCGATGTCAGATATCCGATGTCATAGGGTATATACCAGCCTATAAATATAGTGCTTGGTCTCATGATTTCCAGTTAGTTTTCATATCAGTTTTCAATTAGAGTAATGAAGCTTTTGTAGTTTGTTTTCTCCAGAGTTAGAATATTTTCTGAGTGCCTGTAGTAGGAGTCTAAGTGTGTATAGATCTTTGTTTGAACACTAATGTACCTAAGTGTAGTAGTGTGACAGGAATAAAAATGAACTCGTTTGACAATCCTTGTAGCACTGAGAATAGATTAATCTTTCCTTTAATGCACTTTACTTTAATGCATTTCAATTAAGTAATTGATTTCTAGTTGTTAATGAACACAAGCATGACCACTTCGAGCATACATACAGTGCTTGGTAACCCAACAATTCTCAATGTTTGGTAGCCCAGCAACACTATATGTGTTTAGGATGTGTCCAAGAAAGTGGGATGGGTACTTGTGTTAGGCTAGCTAGGTAGTAGATGAATTAGATCATAAATTACTTTATCTTTCATTCTATTGTAGGCGATCAAATTTATAAAACATAAAATGATAAAAATCATGTACCTCAATTACACTTAAACCATATCCTTGAGCTTCACAAGTGTAGTTGGGAAGACGATGAATGTTCTCAATGCCTATTTTACTTTTTAGAAGAACTAGTGTATTGGGAAACTATAGGTCCACAGAATTTGACCAAATTGTGTGTAAACACCTTAGTGATTCATATGGTTGGACGTAGGGGTACCTAGCCACTCATCATTGGCACCATTGCTGGGGACTTTTGGTTGTTTTGTGCACTATTAAAGATTTAGTGGAAATCATTCAAAATTGTTGGAACAAACCTTAGAGTCATATCATATTTTACAATTACTACAACAAAATTTAAAAGCACACTACATTTTTATCATCTAATCGAAAATGTCTTCTTCTCATAGGAGTGCTTCTCTATCCAAGTTTGATCGAGCTCATCAGCTAGTGCTACAACAATATCGAGTGGTACATACTCATCCTAATGAGTATGTACCAAATCTCACCTTCATCCTACATCAAGATGAATAGCTGTGGTGGTGTGACATGGAGGGCAACATTGTATTTCTACTTGATCAATCCATTCCTACAATGCTTTACCAAATGCTTATATGATGGGGTCTCTAGGAATGTCATACTGAGTATGTTGTGCAAGATACTGATGCTAGGGATTATCATCCTAGTGAGGCACAACATCTATGAGATCAATAGCTAGAACAACACCATAAATTTATGAAGGAAAAAGTATCTAATGATTCTCCATTCCTATTGTACCAACAAGATGGTGGAGAACCCTTTTCTAAGGGTTTTCAATTTAGTGAAATTCCTCTTTTTGATTTTGGTGAAGGAGGTCAAAACCAAAACTTGTAGTCCATGATACACAATCCTAGTTTTGGTAAGAATGGATTTAATGACAAAGAAGGATCTAGAAGGGCAAGTCAATGTAGGGATGTGGATAAGAAACAAGACTGTGATCATGGTCATGATTGCGAAAGAGGTGGTAGCAGGCATCGTGATGGTGCTAGTCCTCCTTCTTATTCACCTTCATCGTCATCTTCTTGTTCTTCTAGCTCTAATCGCAACCACAGGAGGCAAGACCATGATGGAGGTGACCAAAATGATTGACGAGACTGAAATGATCAAAGGGATCATTGGGAAAGGCATGATTAGGGATGTAAACATTCAAGAGAGGTACATTGCCATGAATGAAGGGGTAGTAGAGGGCATCGTAGGCACCATGATCATGGCCTTGATGAGCCCTTGCTTACTACTTGAAGTATGATTAATATTGCAGAGGTAGTACGAATTCCAATAAGGCATGTAAAGGATAGTTAGATCAAAAGGTTAGACATGAACAATATTCCTCAGTTCGAAGGGGGATATAACTCTGATCTACAGAATCATCTTCAAGCTTTTTAAGATGCATGTGCCTTGCATAACATAGAGAATAAGTGGAAAAAACTTAAGTTGTTCCCAAAGACACTCATTAAAGAAGTAGAGAACTAGTACTAGTCCTTAGAGCTAAAATCTATTAGACAATGGAGTACCATGCTTGAATTGTTTAATGATAAATATCAAACATACTCCAGAGTGTCAAACTTAAGAAGGCAAATCCAAGGATGGAAACAAGGAACACATGAAACCTTGGATACTACCATTATTCAATACTATTTCTTAATGCACAAATGCCCTGGCCATGGTTATTCTCAACTAGATCAACGTTGCCACATTGTAGATAGGCTTTGATTAGAAATGAGGAGAACCCTTGGTGTCTATGCCTAAGGGTGATTATTAGAATTAAGTGCCCACTAGATACAAAGTCTAATTGAGCAAGTAGCTAAAGAGAAGGGTGAATTAAGAAAAAGAGAAAGTACAGAAGAATATAACCATGATCCTTCCATTTGTAAGAGGGAGGTTCGATTCTGTGACAATGAGGAAGAATCCACATTTGATGAGGTGGTGAATAGGAAAACCTTGCCACTCCAAAAATTTCAATTTGAAATTATGACCAAGGTTGATTAGTTATGGGACTTTATGGATAGTAGATTTCAAGCTGTCCTAAAAATTGTTGAAGAGTCCAAAAAATAAGATAGTGATCATGAGCATAGGAGATGCAACGAAGTTGAACATGTCTATCAAAAAGGTAAGGCTAAGATTTTTGCAATAGAAGAAGTTGCAAAAAGAAAATCAGATGATGATGATGGGTGTGACATCTACCAATATGTACATCCTAAGGGATGTTGCCCCATAGTGTCACATTTATAGAAGTTTGGGGTATATGCTTTGAATCCACAACTAATACAAAGGCAAACATCCAAAATATTTTCTTATCCTTAAGGTAATTTTAGGCAGTACCACTAGCAATAACAATATTATCCTAGCGAAAGTCCACTGCAACTATATAAGTAGTATAAACAATGGTAGCAACTACAATCATGGGCATTAGCACCACCAAGGTAGCAATATTGTTACAGATAGCTTGATCCCTATGGGTACTATGTTTAGTAACCCCTATCTCCATGTGACTCCTCCAATCATGTTTGTACTTTCCAATCTCACTACCATCCTTCTAATTATTATCAAACTCATTCTCCACATGAAAGAAGGAATGACACCTCTTACCCTTATCCTCCTCCTATCCCTGTACATCTTTCTCTTCCAGCCACATAGCTACCACCTACTCCACCTATGCAAGGTGAACTACTAGCTCAACTAAAACAATGCAATGCTACTATGACTATTAATCTAGAATTAGATCATCAACTAAGTGGGTCAAATACTCGATCAAGGAAAAGACCTTTCTTTTGACCCCACAGTCCACCTTAGCTTCAAATACACCTATGGTTGACAACCTTATCCCTCCATCTTCCTCTGTATCAAATAACTTTGAGTCCCCTTTAAACCAAAATTTTCCTAGGATCTATACTGTGATGCTTACTTACACTATATCTAATTGGATCTATGCTGGAAACCTTCCTAGGAAATTAGCTAATCTTGGAAGTCCTCTCATTTAGTTGTAGATTATTGGGAATGAACCATGCAAAGCTCTTCTAGACTTAGGTTCTAGTATCAATTTAATTTCTCATAAGATGTACATTGCATGGAACTTGCCTCCTCTCAAGAAGAGCAATATCATATTAGAATTGGCAGACCAGTCCATCAGTATTCCATTGTGACTGGTGGAAGACATTGTGACCATTATTTGTGGGTGATCTTATCTTGCTGATTTCCTAGTGATCAAGGTGGAGAACTACAAAGGGGAATTTCCAATTAGCATGGGAAGGGCATGGCTTAGCATTGTTGATGCAAGAATGGACATAGGAGATCTTTCTTTGGAAATATTCAAAGAAAATGCATTTAGAAAGATTGAGCAGAGCCAAGTTCCATTCATCGGGTACAACAATACAGGATGCAAGTATGTGTAGAAACTCTAGGCTGTGAAACAATCATCTATCTCTGCATGCAAGCAGTGTGCACCTAAAGTAGAAATTCAAAGGTGTCTGTATGCAACAACCATAAAATAGGAGGGCACCTAGTGGCTAATTGTTGATTCTGAGAGTAGCATATTTTACATAGAACTAACTAAGAGCCTGACATGCGCATATGTCACAGGCATGAATGAACTAGAGCAAGTTCATCACCAACTCTCCAATGATGCAAATGATGATACTTATTTGGGAGAGTTGGAAATTCCTCAAAGTTTCAAGTAAGAGCCCCTTGAATTAAAAATGCTATTTGTTGAAACGGAATATGTGTTTTTAGAAAATGGGAAGCTAGTCATAATCAATGCAAATCTCACTCTAGAGGAGAAAAAGATGTTGTTGAATGTGGTTGAAAAATGGTTAATAGATTTTGCTTGGTTATATCCTAAACTTACAGGAATTGATCCTAGGATATGCTAGCATTGTATCTACATTGATTCGACCATGAAGCTAGAGAAACAACCACAGAGATGATTGAATCCCAAACTAAAGTAGATTGTCAAAGAGGAAATTGAAAAACTCCTCAAGGCATGGTTCATTTATCTCATTACGAATAGTGAGTGGGTTAGTCCACTTGTGATTATGCCAAAGAAAGGAGGCAAGTGGTGGGTCTACATCAATTTTTACCTACTAAATATGGCAACATTTAAGGACCATTTTGAGAAATCTAAATCTAAAGGGCCCTAGATCTACTATCTATGCTAAACAGAAATTAAAGAACTTTGTTAGAACAAAAAAACACACTTACAATCTGTTAATCCATAATCTATATATTTATGAATATGTGCTACTACAATTATATAGACTTGGATCCATCCAAGAATGGATTTGAAGAGATAAGCATGAATCTCTAAAATCATGGGAATGATCCTTATCATCTTATTTATGGATGAGATAATCATGGGTATGGATAAGCATGGATATGGATAAGCATGGACAACTAGGATCTTGTCTTATTTAGAATAAATAAAAGGATGAGATCAATCTCCTAATAATGTGGAATGTCTACACATCATCTTCCACAAACCCCCCCATGATGGTAAGGGGTTCCACTCTAAGGAGGTCTTTGAAGGATGCAAACTTCTCATGGCTTAGAATCTTGGTAAAAATATCTACTAGTTGTGCTTCAGTTGCACAATGTTCCATGTTGAGGATGTTGTCTTAGATCAAGCTTCTAAGGTGGTGATGCTTGATATCAATGTGCTTGGTATGCCCATGCTAAACTGGATTGTGAGCCATTGCAATAGCACTTGTGTTGTCACAGTATAAGCGAATGGGAGGATCAAGTGTAAATCCCATTTCAGTGAAAACATAGTGAATCGACATGGCTTGAGAAGTAGCACTTGATGCAGCTATGTATTCTGCTTCAGCTATTGAGAGTGCAATTGAAGACTACTTCTTTGATCCCCAAGAGATGAGCAATGAACCAAAGAAGAGACAAAAACTAGAAGTTGACTTTTGATCTTCAAGGTCGCCTCCCCAATTTGCATTAGTGTATCCCCATACCTTGAAGTTTGTATGTCGATGGAATGTGATCCCAAAATCTGTTGTAGTTCTCAGGTAATGTAGAACTCATTTTGTAGCTTTTCAATGTGATTCATGTGGATCTTGCATGAACCAAGAAAGGTAATTTACAGCATATTGAATATCTGGACGAGTATTGGAGAGATACAATAAACCACCAACTAGAGATCTGTATAGTGATAGATTGACTGAAGGAGATTTATCATTCTTGGTAAGTTTTATACTAAGGAAGAGTGGTGTGTCTAAGGGATTACTATTAATCATGCCAAATTTCTCAAGTAAGGATCTGACAAATTTCATTTGGCATTTGGAAATGGATTTTGTTCTTTAGATTACTTGAAAACCCAAAAAATATGATATTTTTCTGATATTAGACATTTCAAACTCATTTTGCATAGCATTAAGAAAATCATTTCCTAATGCAATTGTAGATGAAAAATAAATTAAATCATCTACATACAGATAGACAAAAATAAAATCATCTCTAAATACCTTTTTGTAAATATTAGTTTGGGACTGAAGATGGATGAACCCCTCTTGGATGAAAAAAGAATGAATACGTGCATACCATGCACGTGGAGCTTGCTTGAGCCCATACAAAGCTTTATGAAGCTTGTACACATGATCTTGTTTTCCTTCATCAACAAAACCTAGGGGTTGTTCCACATGGACTTCTTCATTCAGGATGCCATTAAGGAATGCAGATGCCACATCCAGTTGATATACCACATAGCCAACTTGTGCAGCAATAGCTAGAAATATTTTCACAGATTCCATTCGTGAAATGAGAGCAAAGTTGTTATCAAAGTCTCTGCCTTATTGTTGGAGATAGCCCTTGGCAACTAAGAGAGCTTTGAATTTGTCTAGTTTACCATATTAATTTCTCTTAAGTTTGAATATCCATTTTAAGCCAATGATAGGCTTACCAGATGGACGAGGAAGTAGACTCCAAGTGTTGTTTTTATTGATTTGCTATAGCTCATATTCCATTGCTACAATCCAACAATCATCCAACGCAGCTTCAATGATGATGGATGGTTCTACCAGACCATCAGAGCTTCCCCCCATTGGTGTAAGCAGCGTGTAGAAGTCATCACCCACATTGGAAAAGAGAGCAGTGGTAGCATCTACATCACCTTGGGTTGGTTGGACATGGTGCTGGTGAGAATGATTGCGGGTTAGGTGGCAATGAAAATTCAGATCCAGCATTTGGGAAGTTGGGTGAGAGAGAGCCACCCGTGAGGAAGAAAGAGACCACTGCAGAGGAGTCATGGTTGGCACAAAGGGAAGGACCTGGGAGGGCACGGCTACTGAATGGATTGGGAAGGGCGTTTCTACAGAAAATGGAGCATAAAGAGGAAGGAAAATGTGTGTAGATGTTGGTGTAGAAGCACGTGGAGTTATAGGCCCATAGGGAGCAACATTGGATAGAATGGTGGATGAAAGGGAGTCCAAAAGGGTGGATTGTGTGCTAGAAGATGCAAGAAATGCAGATTGGATGTTGTCGAAATAATGGAATTGGCAGTTGGAGGGCATGATGACTTGGTAGCCAAACAATGTGGAGCTAGGGCATTGAAATTGATACTTGGCTGTTGTTGCATGGAATGGAGGGAGCACCGATGAGGAAGGAGAGGCACCAGCACATGGAAAATAGGCAAGGCAGACCCCACAGAAATGGGGGGCCATTGGGGCCTGGGAGTTGCACAGTTGCCGTGGTATCCACGATTCTGGGAAGGACTCCCCATTTGGCAGAAGAGTCTCAAGACATGTGCCAACTTGGTGTTGATGTAGTGGGATTGGCATTGGAAAGAGAATAGCTTGGAGGGTGCTCAAAAAACGTGCCAATGTTGGGGCCTGCACAAAACACTTTGGTTGCTGGAAAAAATAGATTGTGGGCAATGTAGTCTTGTTCCAGAAAATTGATGTCACAGGAATCAACAACCTTGTGATTATTTTTATCATAGCACCTGTAAACTTTAGATGTGGGAGAATATCCAACGAAAATACAAGGCATAGCTTTGCCATCTACTTTTGGTTTGTTTTGGGCAAGGATGTGCACATAGCAGGGTGAACTAAAGATTTTCAAATGTTAAATATTAGGTGTATAACCATGCCAAAATTCATAGGGTGTTTTATTGTGAATTGATTTGGAAGGCACTCTATTTAAAAGATAAATTGATGTTGCACAAGCTTTTGTCCAAAACATATTTGCTAAGTTTGAGAGTTGTAGTAAACACCTGGTCATTTCAACCACGGTTCTATTTTTCCTTTTAGCTACTCCATTTTGTTGGGGTGTATAGGATGTGGTAGTTTGATAAATAATTCCATTTGTCTTGTAGAATTCCTCAAATTCTTGGTATAAAAATTCACCACCATGATCTATTCGGTTTGCTTGATTATATTGCCACTTTGATTTTCTACTTCCACCCTGAATTCTCTAAACAATCCCAATGTTTGATCTTTTAATTTCATAAAATAACCCCCAAGAAAATCTAGAAAAATCATCAATGATGATTAACATATAACGATTTTTGCCTAGGCTCAATACTTACATGGGACTACATAAATCCATATGAACTAGATCTAATTTTTCTTGAGATCTATGTTCTTTCCTAGGAAATGGCAATCTTGTGATTTTTCCTAGTTGACATATGCCACAATCATGACTATTGGGCAAAGAAAATTTTGGCATACCTCTGACAAGTCCTTCTTTCTGCATGTGGTCCATTGAGCCAAAGTTGACATGTCCTAATCAAGCATGCCACAACCATGCAACGTTGTCAGTGACAGTGAGGCATTGAACATCCTTTTGTATCTACAACTTATACATTTGATTTTTGCTAATAGGGATAATGGAAATACCCTTATCATCATTAGCCTTAGAGATTTTACAAACATTCTTTTCAAATGCAACACGATACCCATTGCAACATAATTGTCTCACACTTAATAAATTCTTTGAAAGATCTGCAACAAAGTAGATCTAGAAAATAACATAGTTGTTACCTTGCATGGTTGTGAAGGCAAGCGATCCAATCCCAACAATGGTTAACTTCTTCCCATTACCTATGGTGACATTTCCATCATATGTTTCCAGACTTGGGAAGAGTTTCTTGTTCCCAGTCATGTGATTGCTACACCCACTATCAACATACCACATGTTGTTATCGCTAGCATCTGATGCCTTTGTAGAGATCAGGAGGTGATCTTCCTCCTCTTCAATATAAAACAATTGCTCACCTTTTTGGTTATGCTTGTGGTGATCTTCATCTTCTGCAATTTTTTCTTTGCCTTTCTTTTCATGCTTCTTCCTAGACCAACATTCATGAGTATTGTGGGTGCTAGTACCATAGAAATCACAATGCTTACCTTCATTTGATTGATTTGATCTTCCATGACCATGGCCTCTAGATCTGCTGTGAGCACATCCATGTCCCCTGAATGAGGATCCACTTGAGGATATTTGATTTTGATTGAATGATCTCTGGAATTGTGCTTGAAATGCATTTGCTATTGAATCCTCACAATCAGCAATTCTTTGCTCGTATGTCTTCAAGCTTCCTACGATCTCAACCATGGTCATCTTATCAAGATCTCTTGCTTCTTTAATAGCCATGATGATGGGATCATATCGTCGGGTCACACTTTGAAGGATCTTTTCAATAGCACGCCTTTCCTTAAGCGTTTCTCCACAAGATTTAAGTCCATTTCAAACTTGTTGAAATTGGCTGATGTATTGATTAATATTCTTTGAATCTAGCATGTGCAAAGATTCAAAATCTTTCCTTAAAGCTTGTAACTGGACAACACAAACTTTTAATGATCCCATGTATGCAATCTCTAGTGCATCCCATGTAGCTTTGCTTGTTGGATGCATGACGATTTTGGGAAAGATTGTCAAATCTAACCTAGATTGATTGATGAATAATGCTTTTTCATCTTTCTTACGAAGCTTCTTAACTTCATTCTTTTCATCTTTTGTTAGGGCTTGAAATGTTGCTTGGTCAGCATCTTAAAATCTACCTTCAACAATATCCCATAGATCTTATGAGATCATAATTGTCTTCATCTTGATTGCCCAATATTCATAATTTTCTTCATTGAATATAGGAATTCTGAGAGACACGGATCCGTTATTTTGGGCCATTCTGGAGAGATCTATTGTCAAGAATCTGAGCTAACCAAGCTCTGATGCCAAATGAGAAATCTGAATCTAAAGGGCCTTGGATCTACTATTTATGCTAAATATAAATTAAAGAACTTTGTTAGAATAAAAAATACACTTACAATCTATTAATCCAGAATCTATATATTTATGAATATGTGTTGCTACAATTACATAGACTTGGATCCTTCCAAGAATGGATTTGAAGAGGTAAGCATGAATCTCTAAAATCATGGGAATGATCCTTATCATCTTATTTATGGATGAGATAATCATGGGTATGGATAAGCATGGACAACTAGGATCTCATCTTATTTAGAATAAATAAAAGGATGAGATCAATCTCCTAATAATGTGGAACCTCTATACATCATCTTCCACACATTTTTCATTACCATTTGTTGATCAAGTGCTATCTACTATAGTTTTTTAGATGGTTATAGTGGCTATAACCAAATTTAAATTGCAATAGAGGATGAAGCAAAGATAACATTCACAAGTCCTTGGGGAACTTTTGCATATCACAAGATGCCATTTGGTCTATGCAATGCTCCTGCTACATTCTAATGCCTAGTTTTGAACATTTTTCAATAACAAATCAGAAGTGATGTGGAAGTCTTCATGGATGACTTCTTCACTTATGGAGCTACATTTGAGCAAGCACTGGACCACCTTGAGCAAGTGCTAAAATGATGTGTTAAAACTAACTTATAGCTCAATTGGCAAAAGAGTCACCTAATGGTCTAAGAAGGCATTGTATTGGGGCACAAAATATCACAAGTAGGAATTGAGGTAGACCTTGAGAAAATAAGGGTGATCCAAGGAATAACTGACCAACCAGAAACTGTCAAAGATGTTTGATCATTCCTTAGACATACTGGCTACTATCGACAATTCATTGAGAATTTTTCTAAGATCACAAAGCCATTGGTGGAGTTGACAAAGAAAGATGCTTCATTTGTCTAGATTGTGGAATGTGAAAAAGCATTCCAATAGCTAAAAGAGAAACTTATAGAAACTTCAATATTACAAGCACCTGACTAGTCCAAACCATTTCATGTTAGAATGGGTGCATCAAATTATTCCTTGGGAGCCATGCTTATGTAGTTGGATGATAAGAAACATCCATGCTACATCCACTGCGCTAGTCAAAGCATTGTGGGTGCACAACTAAACTACACCACTATAGAAAAAGAATTGATGGTAGTGGTATTTGCTATAGAGAAGTTCAGGTATTATGTGCTTGGATATAAGGTGTTTGTGCACATGGAGCATAGTGATATCTACTTCCTAATGAATAAGCTAATGGGGAGCCCCCGTGTCATACAGTGGCTAGTGATCTTACAGAAATTTGATCTTACGATGATAGATCGAAAGGACATTGAGAATGTGGTCGTTGATCACTTATGTCAGTTGCGATGGGACAACAAAGAGAAAGAAAATGCACTATTTGATATGTTTTCCAATGAACTCCTCTTTTTTGGGGATAATTGAATAATTTCCCAATAAGCCTAAATGGTATGATGGCATTATCACCTATCTTCTCACCTAAGAGATATCACAAGTGTTAGACCACTAGAAGAAATAACAGTTTCTTCACTAGGTAAAACACTTCATGAAGATCAACGAACACCTCTCCAAGGTGCACGTTGATGGCCTAGTTTGTTGGTGTGTCCTTGATGTTGATCAATTGTGTGTTCTTTAAGATGCTCATGAAGGTCCTTGTGGAGGACACTATGCTAGGAGATGCACGACCATTAAAATCCTAATGGTAGGGTACTATTGGCCAACAATCTTCAGGGATGCTTACCACTACATTCACTCTTGTGAATGATGCCAACAAGATGGTGGAATGGCTACTCGAATGGAGGGAAGTCAACAATGGATTCAACCACTGGAATCCTTCAACATCTAGGGCATTGATTTCATGGGTCCCATAATGCCCATGTCAAATGGAAAGGTGTCTAGCATAGCCACTATTGACTATTGTACAAAATGGGCAGAAGCAATAGTCATCATTGACTGTACATCTTCTATTGCTACTTGGTTTGTAGAACAAAATGTTGTAAATAGGTTTGGTATGCCACGTGCATTAATTTCTAATAATGGAACTCACTTTATAGGAAATACTTTTCAAAAGCTCATGTAATGCTTGGGGGTTGAACATAAACTCACAACACCCTACCACCCCCAAGCCAATGGTCAAGCTAAGGTTACCAATAGGGAAATCACAAGGATTCTAACAAGAACTGTTAGCAAATATAGGAAAGACTAAAGCACAAAACTCAATGATGCCCTTTGAACCTACTACTCAACATGGAAACTTCCTATAGGCTATTCTTCTTATGAGCTTGTGTACAAAAAATTACCAACACTTCCTATTCAATTCGAGCTTTGTACACTTTCAACAGCTTATGACCTTGACCTTGACTTAATTCTAGCATAAAAATAAAGATCAATGAATGTCAAACTACTAGATGAAAACTGATTGGTAGCCCTATCATCTAATGAGTTGCACTAGGCCTACAATAAAAAGCGACAAGACCTTAAAATTAGAAAAGTCAAATTTCAACCGAGATAAGGTTCTCTACTAGAACCCCACATACATACCTCAACGAACTAAGTTCCAAATGTTGTGGAAAGGACCTTACATCATTTACAAAACTTTTTCTTCTGGGGCCATGATGATCTACAAACCTGAGAGCCCAAACAAGAAACAACTAGTTAACATACAAGAAGTTAAACCTTTCCACAAGCATAAGCCAACTAATACAATAAATGCCTCATCAGATGAACAACCATGCTCCATATTTTGGATCTCCTCCTTTCAACTTAGTTGTGGGGAAGATGGCTACCCATGCTAACCATATAAGCGGCTTCTCAGTTTTTCAACTTTTTATTTTACACAATTTTTGTTTTACAATTTTTTTTTGCACATTCTTTATTTTACATCTTCTTATTTTCATGTTATTAATCTTTTCTAATTTTTGTTTTACACCATCATTAGTATATTTGCTATTTTTTGAAAATTTTACACTTTCTTTTATTTTGTTGTGATTTTCTAACGTTTTGTTAATAAGTGCAAGGTATAGTGGTAATGCGTTGCTTGATGTGGTATGTGCTATTTTGTTATTTGATTGTTGGTGCCTAGATTCTGGCTTTGAATTTCGTTATGGATGATTAGAACATGGTTTCTTTTTCATGCAACAAGCAATGAGTCCACAACATCCACCCATCCACAAACTCTATGGTTTTCCTTATTCTAGAAATGTGTAGTCCCTTTCTCATTAACAAAACTTTAACAAATTTGTGACTTTGGTAGTTTTTGGAATTGGAAAGGATTCAAAGGTTTGAATAGGGTATGACTTTAAGGGGATTTGGTATTCTTTATGCCTTTCTATTTTCTTGGGTGCATGTGTGTTTTCATGGATTTCTTATAATTATGTATTAACCAATACAAGGAATTTAAATAAGTCTTTGCAAGGTGTTGCTGTCATAAAAAAAATGATGAGAATTCAAAGCACACCCCTTAGACAAAATAAATGAGCTACAAGAATTGGTTATGGGACTAG
Organism: Gnetum montanum; assembly: GCA_015680685.1. Classification (NCBI taxonomy): domain Eukaryota; kingdom Viridiplantae; phylum Streptophyta; class Gnetopsida; order Gnetales; family Gnetaceae; genus Gnetum; species Gnetum montanum. The sequence goes on along the minus strand of MNCI01032899.1, from coordinate 594,868 downwards.
AAAGACATGTTACCCATGCCTGAAGGTCCTCTCTAACTAAGGCCCTTCCACACTTCCTACTTCTCTTTTCTTCTTTAGTAAGGAACAATGATTGTTCTGTGGGAGCACTCTTTTTTCTTAGGGGGATAGACTGGTTTTAGAATGGTGATGCAAAGTCACTTAATGTCGTTGGTTTTGGTTTGGACTAAGGATGAATTTTATCAAGTCAATTAATCATAAAATTCACAAGGGACTTAATGTGACCTTAATTAGGAACTCCATTCCGCTCTCTCTCATCCATCTATGCTTTCCATGTCAAACCTCACTGCTGGTTTCATGTTTTGTTCGATGTCCTGGTTTGATGTGTCAAAATTCTGAGGTAGTTTCTTTTGAGTTTTTGTACTTAACCTTCTATAACCATTAATCATCCATGGAGCCCATGAAATCTTTGGTTTGAAGTTATGCAATGGAATAAAAGGCCTGTGCTTGCTTTGGAGAGGACCCACTTACATATCTTTTGTTTAGGTTAGTTAAGTTCTTTACCCTTAGACACTCTTACAATCAAATCCTTTTGTTTACCTCATCAATGACATGCAATTGTGCACATCTTCACAACATTCTTTAGTAAACTTTCCTTTTTATAGTTGTAAATTCTTACACCCTCTTCAAATATTTTCTTGTGTTGAAGTTTTTGAAATTTAATGGATTGCTTATCTATTTTATCCTATTTGTCAGCCTTCTTGCTAACACTCCTAAAGGAATCAATCTACCATAATCACAACCTAGTTGAGTGTAACCATCAAAGAGATAAGGCATTTAATACCTATGTGTTACACATTGCATACTAATTCATGATTTTGTTGTGATTGTGGTGGGAAGCATGGACTAGAAGTGGGACTATCTTCACCAAGGATGATAAAGTAGTACCACATGATGTAGACCATTCATGATCGTTGATTCTTCTCTCTTACTCTTCAGCTGTCAAGAGGAATTGGATATCACTTTTATCCAAGGTGTTCACTTCTCTTTTTATGAACATCCAATTCTGTAAAGATTGTAACTCCGTACACTTGTGCACTTAGAGTCTATTTGTTCCATCTGAGTCAGTTTGTGTGTTAGTTAATAATCCCATATCTTCCTAATATGTTGTAAGGAACTTGTTCCTCCTCTTCTTCACTTCAGGAAAAGTTTTCATTTAGTCATGGGGGTATGGTGAATCACATTTTTTTGTGTGCTTTGACTTGGGTACTCGACATTAGAGCCTTGACGTTGAGTATTCGATGTTGAAGCTCAGATGTGATGTCAGATATCCGATGTTGCAAGGTATACACCAACCTATAAATATAGCACTTGGGCTCATGATTTCTAGTTAATCTTCATATTAGTTTTAAATCAAAGAAGTGAGACTCTTGTAGTTTGTTTTCTCTAGAGTTAGAATATTTTCTAAGTTCCTACAATAGAAGTCTAAGTGTGTATGGATCTTTGTTCAAATACTAGTGTACTTAAGAGTAGCAGTATGATGGGAATAAAAATGAACTATTTTGACAATCCTTGTAGCATTGAGAATAGATTAATGTTTTCTTTAATACACTCAACTTTAATGCATTTCAATTAATCAATTGCTTTCTAGTTGTTAATGAACAAAAGCATGACCACTTCAAGCATACATATAGTGCTTGGTAACCCAACAATGCTTAACATTTGGTAGCTGAGTAGCAATATATGTGTTTAGGATGTGTCCAAGAAAGTGGGTCAAGTACTTATGTTAGGCTAGCTAGGCAATAAATGAATTAGATCTTAAATTACTTTATCTTTCATTCTTATTGTAGGAAATCAAATTTATAAAACATAAAATGATAAAAATCATGTACCTCAACTACACTTAAACCATATCCTTAAGCTTCACAAGTGTAGTTAGGAAGACAACGAACATTCTCAATGCTTATTTTACTTCATTTTACTTCCTAGAGAAACTAGTGCACTGGAGAACTATAAGTCCACAGAATTCAATTGGATCACATGTAAAAGCCTTAGTGTTTGTTATGGTTGGGTGTAGGGGTACCTAGCCACTCATCACTTATCTACTTATAGATTTCAGAAAACAAACCATGCAAGGCTCTCTTGGATTAAGGTTTTGGAGTCAACTTGATTTTCCAAGAAATGTATGAGGCTTGGAACCTGCCTTTTTTGAAAAAGAACAACATCAGATTAGAGCTAGTAGATCAGTTCATCATTGTCCCTTTGGGGCTAGTGGAGGACATTGTGACCAACATTTGTAGGTGGTTCTATCCTACTGATTTTCTTATGATTCATATGAAAAATTGCAAAGGGGACTTTTGTATAATCATGGAAAGGACATGGCTAAGTACGATAGATGCTAAGATTGAGATTTGAGACCTTTCCTTGGTAATTTTCAAGAAAAATAAATTTGGTAAAGTTGAGAAGAAGAGAGTTCCATTCATCGCATACAATGACACAAGGTGCCACTACGTGTAGAAATTGTGGACCATCAAAGATACATCACTCCAAGAATGCAACTAGTATGCTGAAATAGCAATGATTAAAAGGTGCCTGTATGTAGTAGAAATAAATAAGAAGGTACCTAGTGGCTGATAACAGATGATTAGATTGAATCCATCATATGCATGAAACACTTTGAGAGCCTCACTAGCCTTATATTGAAAGCATGAACAAAATGGAGTAACTCCATTATCAACTCTCTAACACAAAAAGAAAAATAGATTAGGGAGAGTTAGAGATCCCTGATAATGTTAAGCAAGAGCCTCTTGAACTGAAGGCTTTACTAGCAAGCATGGAATATGCTTTTCTCAATAATGACAACTAGTGATCATCAATGTCATACTTGCTTCTGTATAAAAACAAACATTGTTAAAGGTGGTGAACAAATGATCAACAACTTTTGCTTGGTCATATCATGAGCTTACAAGAATCAATCCACGTATATGCCAACACCGTATTTATATAGGCTCCTCCATCTAGACAAAATGGTAGCCAAAGCACAGGTTGAACCCTAAATTAAAATAGGTTGTCAAAGAGAAGATTAAACAACTCCTCAAGGCTAGGTTCATCTACTTGATTTGTGAATAGTGAATGGGTTAGTCCATTCATTATTATTCTAGAAAAAGTAGGAAAATGGAGAGTTTGCATAGACTTTTAACTGTTGAACATAGAAACTTATAAAGATCACTTTCCGTTACCATTATTTAACCAAGTGTTGGACATAGCAAGGCATTGCTATTATAGCTTCCTGGATGGTTATAGTGGCTATAACCAAATCTAGATAGCACTAGAAGACCAGGCCAAAATGACATTCACAAGTCCCTAGGGAACTTTTGCATATAGAAAGATGCCCTTTGGCCTGTGTAATGCCGTTGCTACATTCCAATGGTTGGTCCTCAACATCTTTCAACAAAAAATTGACAGTAGGGTAGAAGTCTTCATGGATGACTTCTTTACCTATGGGGCTATATTTGAGTAAGCCTTGGAGCATCTTGAGCAAGTATTTCAAAGATGTATGAAGACCAACTTGAAGCTCAACTGGCAAAGCCACTTGATGGTCTAAGAAGGCATTATCTTGGGGCACATAATTTCTAGCAAAGGAATCAAAGTGGACCTAAAAAAAGTATAGGTCATCTAGGGAATTACCAAAAAATTAGAAATGGTAAAAAATGTAAGGTCATTCCTTGGCCACACTAGTTATTATGAGTGCTTCACCAAGAACTTCTTAAAAATTGCTAAATTATTGGTGGAGCTGACAAAGAAGGATGCACCTTTCACTTGGACTAGGGAATGCAAGAGTGCATTCCAATAGTTAAAACCAAAGATCATGGATACTCTAATTCTATGCATACTTTATTGGTTCAGGTCATTCTACATCATGATTGATGCATCCAATTATGCTTTGGGGGCTGTGCTTACATAATTGGATGATAAAAAATGTCCCTACTACATCCATTGTACAAGTCGAAGCATTGTGGATGCACAATTGAACTACACCACCATTGAAAAGGAGCTCATGGTAGTGATGTATTCCTTAGAAAAATTTAGGCACTATGTGCTTGAATATCAAGTTTTTGTGCCACAGATCATAGTGATATCTGGTTCCTCATGAACAAACCAACGGTGAGCCCTCATGTCATATGGTGGATAGTGATTTTTCACAAGTCTAATCTCACTATGATGAATAGAAAGAGGATTAAGAATGTGGTCATTAATCACTTGTCTTGATTATGATTGGATAAAAAAGAGGATAAAGGATTGCTATATGATCAATTTCCAAATGAACTCCTCTTTGCTAGAGCTACTAAAGTTCAAAATCCCAAAGATTATAATTGGTATAATCACATCTTCTCCTATCTACTCACTTAAGAGATGCCACATGGATGGGATAGCAAGAGGGAACAATAGTTTCTTCATTGGTTTAAACACTACCTGGAAATCAAGGGTAACTAAGGATCATTGAACTTAGAAAGGGGGTGGGGGGACAGGCGGGGATGAATAAGTTTTCCAAATTAAAAATTCTTTAAAGCAAAGAATACACCAAAAATAATGTGATTTCCCAACTTAGGTAGTGTACACTCAGAGGGTAGTTCATAAGCACATCTCTGAACTTTGTTGCTCTCAAATGTGATTTGAAGGATACCACATCCTATACAAGCTCTAATCTTCACAATGGATTGCTTCATCACTGCGAATCCACTCAGCACTGCAAGGTCCTCACAAGCTTAACATGTGGTTTCCAAGATCCCAAAACCTTTATAACTTGAGCTCCACCCCAGAGTATTGTGGCGCTACACCAACACTCAATCCCCTAGGATCCCAACAAGCTCAAGCAAGATGCCTTTCCACAAGAAGCACATCAACCCCTTAGGGTAACAAAAAAGAACAATAATCAAAAGGAAAGAATGCAACTAAGTTTGCTGATCCTTATACTTTGAGGTACAACTCACTTTGACTAATGACAATAGATAAAAGATTATATAATGAGGAACAACAATGATTACACTGATTACTTGATGAATACAATTAATAGTACACAATGCTTGCACATTTCCCAATGAGAATGAAGTCTTCTTATAGCCAATATGTTTTCAAAATCACTTTGTAATTTGTGCAATGGCTAACTAATGGTCACTTGAGACATCTTCTCCAAGACTGACATGTCTTTATGCAATGGACCTTTATTTTGGAAAGATATCATCTGCTATTTTTTAGAGTTGTCTTCTCCTATGCTATTTTCAATTTTTCCAAGATGTCTGTTGTTACTTGGAGATGTCTTCACTTGATAGTATATTTCTTCTATTTCTGCAAGATGTCTTCACTAAAAAACAATCCTTCAATGCTAAGGCTTCCTTCTGACCTCTAAGATGAGCTTTGAAGTCTTTATTCCTTCTTCAACATATTTGAATTCTTGCATGTTCACATGAGACCTTGTAGATGTCCTTTCTCTTTGAGCTCTCATTTTGTCGAAACCAGTTTGTTCCTTGTCATCAATGTAGGCTTCATCTTGGTCTTTTTATATCTTTATTTTGACATTGCTTTTGTAGGTTTCATCTCATCTTCTTCTTATGTCTTCAATGTACTTTGTCTTACAATCACAACAATCATACAAACATTCTTGTACTCCATTTTTCTTAACATTTTGACATACCAAAAAGTTAAAAATCTCCCCCTTTTTGTTGATGTTCAAAAGTTAAGAAAATGAGTTAGTTGATGTGCAAATATCCAAATACTATTCCCCTTTTTTAACAACATGAAAAAGGATAAAGCACATAAACTTAGCTCTAAAAACCAATAAATATATTAAGACATAAATTCTATGGCAACTAGGAACTAGGATAAAGTGTTAAGTGTCAAGGTTGTTCAGTAAAACGTGGAAAATAATGAAATGATGAAAATACAAAAATAAAGATCAAAAGTATACCACATAGAGATATCAAAGGAAAAATACCATCTATCTATAACTCATCCACAAATTGTCATGTGGCCAACTATCCACATAAATCTGCAACTATCAAAACAACCATATGTCTCGCATCACATCAATCACATCCATTTGTCTAGCATCACATTAGTCAGATATTTGCAAAGTCCCAAAAATCACATATGTGAGAAATAAAAACTTCTCTCCCATTTTGGACAACAATAAAAAGGAGAGAGAAAAATAATCTCTTGAGGACTCTAATCACTAGCCTTGGTCACATGCTTAGCTTCTAATCCCTCTACTGCTCTAGATGGATGATAAGTATCCTCCTCATTGTCATCATTGTTGGTGTTATGTTGGCTCGATCATTGTGTGTTATCATCAAAGGATCCAATGTGTTGGATTGGAGCTTGTTTGGGATGAAGCTTCACTCAAAATCAAGATGAAACTAGAGGTTTCTAAGTTGGTATCCATTAGGACATGGTTCCAAAGATACTCTTCCTAGCCCACTACTCCAGTGAGTTGGGAGCATTGGCTGATGAAGGAATTGAATGGATAGGTAGTGTAGGATCATGATGCTCAGGTTGTTGCATGAGAATACAATGCTTCCCCTAGACACAAGCTAGTGGTGCCTTAGGCTTTGAATCAGACTCCATCCTTGAGTCATAAGCACTTTAAGGATCGATTGTTGTAGAATGCCTTGGTGGAATAGGAACATCCTCCTTACTATTAGAAATAGGAGGAGTAGTAACCTTCTCAAACACCTATCCATTGGAAGAAGGAGGAATGCTATCTACATTTAAAATTTTACACAAGTAAGAGAGGTTTCTTCCAAGCTTCCAAATGGCTCATGCAAAAGGATGGAGAAGTTTCTTCAGTGAAGAACTAATCTGAGCACTTGTGGATTTTGATCTGCTCAACTAAGGAGATGTCTCCTCCTTCTACTTCTATGATTTGGTGCTAGGTTTTGCTTTAGCCACATTTAAAAGACTCCTCTTCTCAACATATTTGTTGAGGCTCCTCTTTTCTTTAAGCAAAGGCATTTCTGGAATAGGCACACCCTTCTGACAAATCAACAAGCTGATGAGATAGGGGTATCCAAGGATTATTTCCTTGGTAAATAGACTCAGTATGTCCTAACACAGTGTATGCCTCAAATCTAATGACAATCCTATGAGAAGATAATAAAGAAAATAGGCTTGGGGTGGTAGTAGATAACTGTAACTTCCCCTTTTTATCATAATGTTATATAAGATGATAAGAGACAAGGTGAAAGCATTAGGAGTTGTCATGCTCCTTTCAATGTGATCTCTATCAAATGTAACATCTTTCCCAAATAGTACATTACAAAATTCATCATATGCTATAGGCATGATACCATTTGAATAAATGTCCTACATGGAATCAATGGTTACCATGAAGCCATTGGGATTGAAGATCCCAAGGATTGCATCACAACTTGGGGAGAGACCTTGATGAGAAGACTTCAAACCATGGAAGTGAATGCCCCAAAAATAGCATTTGTAATAATAATATTGCAATAGAATTCTCTAATTAATACTTTAGAAACTAGAAAATTCATTGTAATGAAAGAGCCCTAGTTCAAAGCTTTAAAGTAATCCATCATTGTAGTTTGTCTATGGATAGGTAAAGACAGAGAGCATTCAGTAATGATGCTAGTTGTTCAAGTAGCCTCAAACCTATGTTGTGTGCTTGTATTATAGAATTGGGACATGTAAGTGGGTAGTGCACTGTTGGAACTTCCTCTAGATTTCTTCTTTGGTAGTGTCCTAGATGTTCCAATCTTCTTGTAGGCTATATTTGACAAAATCATTGCTGATGGTGGAGCTATAGTCATCTATGTGGGGTCAAATGAAATAATATGACAAAAATGGGGTTTTGACTTTAATAGTAGTGGAAAATGAGGGCTTTGAGTGAAAAAGAAGACGTATTTTATAGAAGGAAGACATATTATTCATGTTTCAAAACAATAGTAGATGTCTCTCATACATAATAGACATCTTTCCTAAGAAGCAAGAAGAATCAGAGAGACATCTTTGTTACTGAGTAGATGTCTTCATGTAGACATCTTTTATTTTGGAGAGATGTCTTTGCAAAAATAGGATGGGGTGTGGAAAAAGCTACCAATGGACTATAGTCTTAATAAATACTTGCAAAAACAAAAACTTACCTCTACTTATCTACTATTCTATCAAAAAGTAATGATACTCAGAGAGAATGAGAAGGAGTTTCCTCTTTTGAGGATTCTTTTCTCACCCAAACTTCTTCAATGTCCAAGACTTGGCTTTTTCTTACAAATTTGTTAGTGAGAGTATCCTAATTCCCCTATTCTTGCCTTTTAATTCTACATTCTTTCCTAGTTCCTTTATTGTTTTGAGTTGATGTCCGATCTCCCATATGATCCTACAAAAAATCCTTTCTTAGTGCACTTTCATAAGACTAAGGAGTTCTATGATATGACCAATTATTTATATCATAATACTTAAGATTGCAATCCCATTTTTTATGTCCTAATTTATGACAATAACAGCATCTAATCCCCCTATGGTAGTATGAGAGATTAGAATGATCAAACCTTTTAGGACCATTTTGATGGATAGGAGCTTCCTTTGATTTTGATGTATTACCTTCTTCCTTTGGAGGATCATTTGTTTGTGATGGGTTTATAGAAGATGATTGCTCTTGCATGTAACATGCTAGACCACTATTATCATGTGGAATTCTTCCTTGTCCCAATACCATTCAAAGGGATTCCTTTCCCTTTACTAATCTTTCATTTACTAATTTGACTAATGAAACTTCCACTTTGGCCTATTCTAAGGATGAGGTTAACTTTTCATTTTCAACTCTTAGGTCTAAGAGTTGTTTAGTAAGATCAAAAATAGTCAAATTGAACGATGATATTTCTTGATCCTTAGATTTAACTTGTTTATTTAACTTATTACAAAGATTTTGAAAAGATAAAAGCTCATTGAATAAAAGGTCAAATGTCTCTTCATCATTAAGATCATCATCTAATGAATTAGCATCATCATTAATGAGGGCCATGCAAATGAGATGAGAATTTTTTGCATCCCATCATCCCAACTTGTATAGAAGTTGGTTTTCTTTACCTCGTTAGTGGATCTATTCTTGGTTTGCAATCTAATATTGCTAGGATATTCGGAGGCCATATGACCTTTTTATCCATAGATCCAACATTCTATAGAAGAGAAATCATTGTTAGAATTTAAAATTTTTTACCTCTCTCTTTACCTTTAAACATATTGGATCTTTGTTGATATGTCCCCTTGTTCCTTCTTGTTATCATTTGTTGTAGCTTTCTTGTGAGAAAGGCAATCTCATCTTCACTACACTCATCATGCTCATTGAGCTTCTTCTCCTTGGAAGTAGTTTTAGAGCAATGGGTCTTCCTTGGATGGCTCATTTGCTTATGAGATTCATTTCATAAGTAATGAGATCAGTTTGAAGCTCTTCAAATTTTAGAGTTGAAAAATATCTAATCTCTTTCATAGCTGTGACTTTTGGTTTGAACTTCGGTTGAAGAGTTCTAATCATCTTAATGATAACATCGCTCTCAAGAAAATGTTTACTAGTACCTTTAATAGCTACAACAATATCATTTACTCTAGAGAAGTAATCTTTTATTTTCTCACCTTCTCTCATTTTAAGCTTATCATACTCACTTTGCAAAACTAACTTAGATTGCTTGACAATAGAGGTTCCTTCATAAGTAGCTTCTAAAGTTTGTCAAATTTCTTTGTCTATTTTACATCTTGTTGCTCTATTAAATTTAGATTTATTCAAAGTGTAATATAAAAAATTCTTTACTTTTGAATCAAACATGAACTTATCTTTCTCCACTTGTGTCCATTTGTTGCGGGGCTTGATGATCTTGGTGGAGTTATCAACAAGTAGAATGTAGCCTTCAAGGATTGACTCCCAAACTTCAAACTTCATTGATTCAAAGAATGCTTGCATTCTAAATTTTCAATAGGTGAAGTCAAATCCATCAAACATGGGTGGCTTTGTATAAGATGGTCCCTCCATTGTTCACTCTTTAAAGTTAATGACAAAGAAGACTACCATGCTCTGATACCACTTGAGGATTGCTGAACTTAGAAAGGGGGGAGGGGGGTGTTGAATAAGTTCCCTAAATTGAAACTTATTTAAAGTAAAGCACACACCAAAAATAACGTGGTTCCTCAACTTTGGTATTCCACACTTGGAAGGTAGCTCACAAGCACACCTTTGGACTTTGTTGCTCTCAAATGTGGTTTGAAGGGCACCATACCCTATACAAGCTCTAAGCTCCACAATGGAATGATCCATTGCTATGAATCCACTCAACCTTGCAAGGTCTTGACAAGCTTAGAATGTTGTTTGCAGGATTCCACAACCTTTACAACTTGAGCTCCACTTTGAAGTGTTGTGGTGCTACACCAACACTCAATCCCATAGGATCTCGACAAGCTCAAGCAAGATGCCTTATTGTAAGAAGTACATCAACCACTCAAAGCAACAAAAGAGAACAACAATCACAAGGAAATAATGCAACTAAGTTTTTTTTATCCTTGTACATTGAGGTACAACCTACTTTGACTAATTATAATAGACAAAAGATTGTACAATGAGGAACAACAATGATTACAATGATTGGTTGATGAATACAATTGATAGTACATAATACTTACACATTTTCCAATGAGAATAAAGTCTTCTTATAGCCAATATGTTTCTAAAATCACCTTGGAATTCATACAATAGCTAACTAACTTTCATTGGAAACATCATCTTCGAGACTAAGACATCTTTTTCCAATGGACCTTCATTCTGCAAAGACATCTTCTTTTCATGAAAACATCTTTCTTTCTAGAAAGACATTTACTATTTTCCAGAGATGTCTTCTCCTATGTTAACTTTAATTCTATTAAGATGTCTTCTATTTCTTGGAGATTTCTTCACTTGATAGTAGATGTCTTTTGTTTCTACAAGACGTCTTCACTGTAAAACAATCCTTCAATGCGAAGGCTTCCTTCTGACCTCTGAGATGAGCTTTCAAGTCTTTGTTCCTTGTCCAAGATCTTTGAATTCTTGCATGTTCACTAAAGACCTTGTAGATGTCCTTCTTCTTTGAGCTCTCCTTTTATCTAAACTGGTTCATTCCTTGTCATCAATGTAGGCTTCATCTTGGTCTCTTGAGATCTTCATTCTAACATTTCTTTGTAGGTTTCATCTCATCTTCTTCTTGTGTCTCTAATGTACGTTGTCTTACAATCACAACAATCATACAAACATTATTGTACTTCATTTTTCTTAATGTTTTAACATACCAAAAGTTCAATAGTAGCCTCTACAAGAGTTACACTAATGGTTTGGTTCAATGGTATTTACCTAATGCTGATAAAATCTAAGTCCTCCAAAATGCTCATGAAGGCCCTTGTGGGGGCCAATATACTAGAAGAAGGATGATCATTAAATTCCTCATAGTAGGATATTATTGACCAATAATATTCAAGGATGCCCATTAGTTCTTTCATTCTTGTGATAGATGTCAAAGAGATGGAGGGATGACTGCACGGATGGAAGGGCCCCAATAGTGGATTCAACCACTGGAGCATTTTGATCTTTGGGGCTTTGATTTCATTGGTTTCATTAATCCAATGTTTAATGGAAAGGCATACATCATCATTGCGATTGACTACTGCATGAAATGGGTTGAAGTTGCCACCATTACCAGCTGTTCATCCTCTACGACAACATCGTTTATACGACAAAATGTGGTAAAGAGGTTTGGTGTGCCAAGGGCACTAATTTTTGATAATGGAACATATTTTATAGGTGCAACTTTTTAGAAATTCATGCAATGCTTGGGGGTAGAACACAAACTCACAACTTCATACCACTCCCAAGCTAGTGATTAAGTAGAAGTCACAAATAAGGAAATAACTAGAATACTAACCCATACAATTAGTAAATATAGGAAAGATTAGAGCACAAAATTTAATGATGTTCTTTGGGTTTATCAGTTAACATGGAAACTTCTTATCAGTTATTTCCCTTATGAGTTAGTGTACAGGAAACTTTCAACTCTTCCTATCCAAGGAGATCTTCTTAAACTTTCAACAACTTCTAAACTTGTCCTTGATTTGAGTCTAGCCCAAGGAGAAAAATTAATGAACTCAAACACGCTAGAAGAAAACTGATTAGTATCCTTGTCCTTGAAAGAAGTGCATAAGACACATACTAAACAATGCCATGACTTAAAAATAAGAAAATTTAAATTCCAACTAGGAGATAAGATTCTTTATTCGAACCCCATGCATGTACTTTAATGCATAAAATTTCAAACAATATGGGAGGAACCTTATATTATTCATATCACTTTTCCATCTAGGGCCATGATTATTTACCATCTTGCTAGCCCAAATAAATGGTTGTTTGTTAACATCCAACAAGTTAAACCTTTCCTAGAATCAAGGGTATGTGGTGGTGGAAACACCTCAACTGATGACCAAGCATGTTCTATCTTTTGAATCTCCCCCTTTCAACTTAGTTGTGAAGGAGATGCCCATCCATGCAAATATTTTTTGATGACTCCTTAGTTTTCTTTAAATTTTTTTATCTTACACAATTCTTTATACATTTTTTATTTTCTTGAGTATTTTGCAACTTATTTTATATATTTTTCTTTATTTAATTTCCTTACATGTCTTTTCTTATTTATTTATTATCAGGCTTTTGGTGCTTAATACAACTACTAATTACTAGAAGTTCAGTTGCACTATACTTCATGTTTGGATTAATTATTCCATAATTGGATTTTATTTTTGGATTATGACATTAATTAATGAAACATTGATTTTCTTATGGTATTAGGCAATGAGCTCATGCCATCCACCCATTTCACTTAACTCCATGGATTTTTTTTCATCTTGAAAGCATGAGGTCCTTTCTTAACTACAACTTATAAAAGAATTAGTGACCTTGATACTTAACAAACTTATAATGAATCGAGTTAAATAAACAAGGGTGTGGTTTCAAGGGGACTTGTCACCTTTTGTATCTAACTACCTTCTTGAGTTTTATGGGTATTCTCATTGATCTTTCATCATTCTTATTGTTGACCACTAATAGGAAGAATGTATTTGCATGGTGTGGTTCCCATGGTAAAAAAGAAAGAAAGAAAGAAAGAAAGAAAGAAATAAAGAAAAACATAACATGGAAATTAAAAGCGCACCCCTTAGAAACAAAAACAATGGGCTACAAGCACTAGTTATGGGGCTGGAAAGACATGTTACCCATGCCTAAAGGCACCCCTCTAACTAAGGCCCTTCATAACTTCCTACTTCTCTTTTCTTCTCTATTTGGAATGGTGGTTGATCTTTGGGGGTGGTCATGAATTTGGAGGGTTGAACGATCTAAATGTGCTAATGCAAAGTCACTGAAAGTGAATGGACTCGGTTCTAACTAAGGATGGGACAATATCAAGTCACATTAACCACATGTTCCATAAGGACTTCATGTGACCGAGATGCGAGACTCCATTCCCATTCTCTCTCTCTCTCTCCCATCATTCATCTCTTGTCATCCATCACCTCACTACCTACTATCATGGTTAGTTAATGTGTCTCTTTTGCTATGTCCTAATACTTTGATGATTTCTCATGTGGATTCGAGTTTTAATGATCCATGATCATTAATCATCCTTGATGCCTGCAAACTCTTAGCTTTGATGGCACACAAGGGTATTAATGGCATGAGCCTGCTATGGGAAGGACTCACTTGCATACTTTTTAGTCTAGTTCTATTAAACTTCCTATCCCTTAGTTATTTTGCATTCAATTTCTTCATTTTACATAATAAACATATAGTTTTGCAACCCTTGGCATATTTAATTTTTTCCAAAATCTCCTTTTTCAAAGTAATCTCATGCCCTCTTCCATGACTTGTAATCATTCTAGGCTGTTTTGGCTTTCTTTGAACTCTATTTTCATCTTGAAACTCTTTTGGAAAATTGTTGTGCATAGTTGTGTTGATGCATCCTTGTTGATGTAGCCGGATGCATTGATGCATCCTTGTCAATGCAGTACAAAAATAATTTATATATGCGGTGACACTTAGCAATTTTTGCACATTTTCCTTCTAATGCTAGAGGATTTTTTGCCATTTTCAGAGCCCAAAGACCTTCCAAGTGCCATAAATTCCAAATCGCTCATTTGATTAACCTTATTCTTTGATCCCATAGCTACTAAAGGTAAGATTTATGTTATGGGGGCCACAAATCTTTAGTTTATGATGAAAATGTTTTTGGAAATTTTTCTAACTTTCCAAGGTTTAACCATTAAAATAATATTAAAAATCCTACCTACACTAACTTAAACCTTAAAAATAAACTATGGTAGCCAATGAATAAAATTATAATAAAATAATGGACCTTCCAAGATCATAAATGAAATTAAGTGTAAGCTAACTAAATGAGAAAGGTATTAAAAAGGAACTAAAGGTTATACATTAATTGCTAATCCTTGGTTACATTTGTGGTCACAGATGGTACCAAAGAGGGAAGCATTAGCAGGGGGATCTTACCAAACAAGGAAGAAGTGGCCATGAGGAGGAAGGGGCCAGTAATAGCAACAACAGCCTCAAGAGTATGAAATTGAAGCAACTCATGTGATGAAGCCTCTTTAGGAGGATCCCAAAGTAGAATCTGTTCAACAGATTCCCACTACTGAAATCAACTAGTTTAGGCAAGATGAGGCATCAAGGCCAAGAACTAATCTAGAGGTCACATTAATCGAGGCCTACCTTGAAAAGATCCAAACTAAGAAGGTTTAGAGTTCAATTCTCTAAGAACTTAACTTTGGATCATTCTTGGAATTGGTGCCAAAGTAAGTTTGCACACAATTACAGGGGTCTTCTATGTGGTCCATTCTTTTCTCCATTAGAGATTTGTACATGAGGAAAACCTACATGTTTTGAAATAACCAGTAGGAAGACATGTTGGTTACAATCAAAGACATCACCATCTCCTACTTGGTTGAGGCTATTGTAGAGGTCCTTGATTTGCATGATACTAGGGCAACTTTGGTGGAGACATCCACCCAGGTGAATCTTGAAGCTAAGAAAGAGTGGATCCAACATTACTATGAGGTGGACCACAAGGAGTATAGTGCACTCACCAAGGTGGAGCATGCATATTTTAAAATTATGGCCTATCATCTGAACCCAATGGTGAGGCCTAGTAAGGTGACAATTTTCTCTGCCTATGTGTGTGCCTCTCTAAGTGGAAAATTCCCTATCAATCTTCCTCAGTTCATCTATCTAGAGATAGAGAAGAGGTTTAAAGAAAATGAGAGAGGAAGGAAGATACTCTCCTTTTCATCCTCATTTAGAAACTTTATAATAGGAAAGGCATAGTTCACTATGCAAATGACACACTCCACCATGCTCCTGTTACATCTTGGTAGGAGATGATGAAAGATAAAGTAGCTACAAAGCTGTAGGAAGGGGAGTCACCACCACCACCACCTACAGGGGAGACCACACTAGAAGTGCATGTAGTTGTAGAGAGGCTTTGAAAGCTTTGTGAGTAGTAGCTATAGCAACAATAAGGCTCAATACATGGTAAGGAGCCATCAATTTACTATCCAACATTGAGCCATCTCAATGAGGTCACAAGGACCATTAGTTGACTAGAGAAAACCACCTTGCTGTTCTTAACATAGCAAATGTAGGCATTCACAAGAAATAATCCTAGCACTTGAGAGGTTATGGTGTTCATCCTTGGATAAAGATTTTCTAAAATCTCTAGGAATGCTACAACTTCCTCAATGCACTTACAGGAAGGCGAGCTGGTGATTGTTGTGGTGATGCAACACTGTGGACAAGAGACAACAACAAAGATGATGGTAGATAGGATGGTTGAGGCCCTAAGTACTCCTGCGGCAGTGATACTAGACATTGTTATCATGGTAGATGTTCAAAAATTTGCAGGAATGAGAAGTGATCAGTTGATTGTAGCCCAACACAAGGAAGTGTTAAAAAGCTTGGTGGGAATCAAACAATCACTTTCAGAGATCTTTGATCTCTTGGATGAAATCACAGTAACCTAGTTAGAGTTGCTAGAGACAAAGGAAAAACTAATTGATAAGTTGTGGAGTAGTCCATTACCCAACCATATGAGATACGAGTTTTCATGCATAGCTCGATTGAATTTCATGGACAAGGCAATGTGAATATGCTAGTAATTGGTTCAAGTTCAAAATCATCATCTTTCCATGTGGACCTAGTATAATCTATGCATATGGTTTAGCTCTTAGTGAGGTGTATGATATATTGATGTTGGTAGACCATAACTCCTAGCTATGATGATAAAGTGTGAAAATAATCCTAAGTCTATGGAAAATGGTAAAACAATCTACTCTAACCTAGAGCGATGAGCAACCATTCCTAGTTTGCTATACATGTCTTAGGCTTATGTAACTATTACTAAGATTACCAAGTGAGTTCATACTAAGTGAACCAAGTGAAACCACTACTGGATTACCAAACAATCACACTTAATGCTTGAAAGTAGTTGTACTCATTCTGCTTTACTAATGAACAAGTAAAGTAAAATACTTGGAAATGTAAATGATTATCTAAAAAGTAGTAAAAACTATGCCAAGTAAAATAGTAAAAACTAAGTGGATGCTACAATGATGGAAAGCAATCTCAATCTTTATTTCCAAACATGAAATGTGCCCAAGTACACTTCACTCGAATAAAGACTCTAGGAAACTGCTCAACATCACACCATGGGCATTTACTCTATTACTGAAACTATGAAACAAAACTATAAGAGTCTACCTAAGGATGGAATGAAAGTTATCCGACCATGCACCCAGGTGTCTTACTTATAGGCTAGCATGTATGGAGTGATATTAGATATTTGACATTGAAGCTTGTGCCCTAATATTGCAACCAGTAAAAACCGTGATTTATCATACCCCCACAACTAATAGAAAACTCATTCTTGAGTTAAAATAAAATGAGGATAGAGTTTCTTACAAAATTAGGAGATAGATTTACGTGACACTAACTACTATGTACATTACTCTTCGAATGCTGCTATGGTGTTTTACAAAAAATTTACATAGGACATGACATGAAAATTCTAACAAAAAATAAAATTTGATGAAGCTCAATGTAGTCTAGGTAGTTCTTGGTGGCGGTGACTCTTCCATCAGTTGCTTCCCCTTGTTGTTAGGCTTTTGGAATTTGTATTGATTCATGAGTGCCTAAAGCTTTTTCTCATCTATTCTTGGATCATGTACCATCCATTCTTGTTGTGCAATGTGTAATGGAGTGGGTACATCCCATGGGCATGACAACTGTAGAAACATCTAATTAGCTATAACATCCATGGTAATCATATAACCTTCTAGCTAGGTTTGCTGCTACATCTTTTTGTCCTTAGTAGCCAGCCTTCACTACTTCCAATTTAGAGTTTGCCAGTTGGAGTTTCTATAAAGCATCTCTATGATTTGCAAACTCTTTCTCATATAAGACATATGTGGTTACTACTTATTATTCCAGTTCATTTTTGGGCCTACCTACTGTTAGCATGGCTAAGTTAGCATAATGAAGGTTAGCTAACCCCATGTACTCTTTTAGGTCCTTGATCTATAGGTCTTTATTTTTCACTTTTGCTTGGTGAATGTGGGTGTAACTATCTAGGATGGATTGCCAGTCAGGATTTTATGCTAAAATGGAGCTAATTCTATCTTTGGCCATCTTGATCTCTTTCTTGTTAATCTGCTTGTACATTTCCACTTGATCACAGAAGTGTTTCTTTGCCTTGTTCTAGCATGTGCTTATTTCAATGGCTGACTTTTGACAAATATCACATACCTCCTCCATTGATAAGATTCAATTTTCTCATGCAAGTGGCTCATGTCTTAGTTGACCCTCACTATTTGTTTCCTTAACTGGTGGATGCTTTCCTCCAAGATGTTTTTCTACTTTTCCACAGTGGTCAACCTCATATTATCAGTAGCAAGTTGTTTATTTTCTTCTTGGACTACAGTAAATACCTTAACATGTGCATATGTTTGTGCTTCTATGACAAAGGCATTCCATACCACTTTCTCCTTCTCTATTACCATCTATTTATTTTGCTAAATTGGGTGATTCATTTGTTTAGTTTTGAACTGCTCTATCTAGTTAGGTACAATGAATTAGGTTGGATCTCTTCATTTAGCTCTCAAGGCTACGAGCTCTTCTTGTAATCTCATAATTTCATTCTCTGCATGCTCTACCCTTATCTCTGCCATGACCAATTTTTCTTTGGTAGCAATGAGTTCATATTATACTATAGTGACATCATTGGAGATTTCAAAAAGTGTTGTCATTACTTTCCCAATTTGCAGTAGTCTATTGAGCACATCCTCATGGTCAACATGAATCATTGTGGTTTCAGCTAACATTTGAGCATCTCTGGCTCCAGCTAGATCTATTAGTGGCATAATAGGTACATTGAAAGATTCTTTGATGTGATCACTGATCACCTCTACTGCTTCCATTGTATCTTGGTGTTACATTACCACTACCATGGCTCCCTCTTTGGTCTCTAGCATCACTTGAAATGATGTAGTGTTCCTAGAGATCTATTGTGACCATTGAATCTCTCCTCCTAACTGTAGTGAAATCTGTTCACTTACTAGATCTGAAGCTATGGGTTGGATGACACTATTAAAACTTTGTAAAGGTTGGCCACCTCCCTTGTTCCCCAGTTGATGGTTTCTACAATCTATAGCAGATGACTCATTGATAGTCTATAATCTTGCAGTGATGGCGGTGGAACTTGTTGTTGTTATTATTCTTGTTGTTGCTATTTTTGCTCTTGTTGTTACTACTATTATTTCTCTTGTTGTTGCTCTTGTTTTTGTTGTTGTTGTTGTTCATCTTGATCCTTTTTGGGTGGTGCTGATTTGAGCAATTTAGGATATGAAGCATTTTGGGCTCTCTTGGAAACATCATTAGTGTATTCTAGGATTTTGACTTGCTTACACAGCTTCTTGATAATGCAAGGTAATGGAAGTGTTGGCTTCCCTACGTTCCTTTCTTCAAACTACCTATGAATTTTCATAAAGTAGAGTTGTGTAATATTGGCATTTTATTTTTCCATTAGCATCACACTTCCTTTGGTCACATAAGTGGACAACCTATTTAGTCCTTTGATTAGGAACAAGTGATAGGTGCCAATTTTGAAATAGATTCACTCCTCTAGAGTTAGCTCACTATATCCCTTATCTTTCTTACCTTATGTCCATTTTAGTAATAATTTTCTAGTTTTAGCATCTAATCTTGTGGACACATATGCTATTTTCGCCACTTCATTTGGTATGTTTAGAGCTTCTACTATTGCCTTAACTAAGTATGAGATAGAGATTCCACTAATGTTGACTGTGGAGCCCTCTTCCTTATTGTGCCAAACTAGTAGGTTTCTCCAAGATATCATTCATCACTATCAAATACAATAGGCCACAGTGGTGATGCCTTAAGTTGTGTCTTTACTGTTTCTGGCATAAATTCCATGAATGACTCAAAGTTCATCTCCACAATGACTATGGTCAAAATTGATCTTTCTTGAATAGCTTAGAGGTAATCTTGTGACAACGTGACGCATTGTCCTTGCACTTGTAGTTCCTCTACCTCTCCTTGGATTGATTGTCCCATAACAAGAGTTTCTTGATGGATACTGAATGATTAGGCTTCTTGCTCCTCGTGTTCTAGTCCTTGTCCTTTGATTTGACCTCTACCTTGGCCTCTTGGTCATTTGATTATGCCTTGTGAGGGTCCTCCTTGTGCTCCTCTCTTTGGGACCTTTTGCAATCAATGAATGGTTTAGAATTACTAATGTATTCTCACATATTCTTAACAATTTCATACCTTACTCATACCCTAAGCTACATTAAGTTCTTGTTTTATTGTGATTGCAAAGTTAGAAAAACTTCAAAAAGTTACCCCATAAGTGTTAATTTTCTTATAACCCTTCACAATTATTTATTCTGTTTATATTTGTGGCTTGTAATGATGGTCATGATTCCTTAAGAGTCATTATTTAAGTGTTCTAGCATTAATATGATTGATTTTTCATTAAAAATTTCACGTTTTTTTTCATACCTACCCTTAAAAATACCTTCCAAGCATTAGCAAATTTTGAAAAATTGACTTAGATTCCCTCCCTAGCACTCCCCCATGACTAAGATGAGCACTTCAGGATCAAATAGATTTGAAAATCATAAAAATTGGAGCAATATCATCTAAGATATGGCTTGGGAAAGCTAGGAGGTCAGAGCTCAATTTACAAAAGAAAATTTGAAAAATCTCCCTTACTTCAAATGAGAAAGAATGAAAATTATTGCTGAGTATCCGCCTATATATAGGTTTTATTTAATCCAATATCGAGGTGGACCTAATATCAAAGCCCAAAAATTTTTATTTTTCATTAAGTTTTGAGGATAAAAATTTGATTCTCTATAAATGTTAGGAAGGTTTAAAGTAGAATCAGAGGGTCTTGGGTGATAGACGATGTAGATTTCATAAAAAATTGGGCATGAGTAATGTGTAAAGAAGGAATCTCAAACTATGAAAGTTCATAAGATGGATAAGAAGTTGTTAGAACAAATAGTGTAAATGATATGGAAAGTTTTTATTGATGTGGGAAGGCTCAAGATGATGTGGAATCACTTGGTAGATATAAGTGACAATAGTTATACAAGTGGATCCTTCCCAAAGTAGGCTCTAGCCCTTAATGCCCTTGTATAACCATGCCTAAAAATGTCCTTAGGCACTTAAGGAGTTGAATGTAATGCATACCTGTTTAGTAAAACACACATGTTAGTACCACCAAATTGGAAAAATTACACTATGTTATACAAAGCCATAAGTTATGACTATTGTTATAGTGAGATGAGATGGACTTAGAAGAAATTGCAGAAATCAGGGCATGAGGTATCTTACCATAGGCATAATGAATTCTTGAGTTTTATTAGTGGTTAAAGTAATCACTAGCATTTCTGTCCAAGATTCAAACCAAGTCCAAACCACATTCCAATGACATGACATCGTTTCATCTCTTGAAGTTACAGTGATAAGACCACCATAGTTGCAAGGAGGATCGTCACTTGGCATATTGTCCAATGGAGGAGTTTATTCATGGCACTTTTTTATTATTTTTTAGATTTTTGGGAAGCTTCGTATCTTCAGGCATGGGTAACATGTCTTTCCAATGGAACCCCCAAAAATGTATTATGTGCTCTTTATTTATTTTTATCTATGTCAACCTTTTAAGGAAGCACTTATTTTACTCTTACTCCCATTTTTCATTAGATCTATAAAGATATAATACAACCTTAGCAACATGATAGAACTTACAAAAGTAATCCAAAAGAATCCAAAATTCCTTGATGTCACACCCTTTACATTCCTACTTGGTTCTTCACTTTTTAGTCTAGGCATAATGATCACAGGTTTATTCTTAGTTGTATGATGGGAAAGAATATTATTATGGCCATGGTGAGAACATCTTATTAATGGAATGGATGGTGTGGGCTCACTATTTGAACAATCAGTCCCTTATGACTTAATAGCATAGAGAAATCTTCACCTTATTGGACTACATCTTGCCTTTATTCTTAATGTGTCTTATTAACAAACAAAAATTATGTACATATGGAATAGAAACAAAGTATGAAAAAGCTATAAAGAATGAAAAATTTCAAATAATGAAAAATGCTAAAGAATTAAAAAATGTTAAAAAATATAAAAAATTTAAGAAATGAAAAATGTGAAAGATAAGAACATGTCAAAGAATGTGAAAGATATAAAAGAATAGGAAAAATTGTATCAAGAAATAGGAAAAGTAAAAATAATTTTAACATAAAAAACAAAAAATGAAAAAATGTTTATTAATTCTAGAATTAAGGTAAAGTATCTCCCAACGACTAAACTCATGGGCAAGTGTTCAAAAATTGTTCCCTAAGTCTCCTGGATCATACACTTTAGGTGATTTACTTACCATCTTTATTGATTAACATTTTTGTTATTATCCCATACGATCTTTATGGTAGTTAAGTTTTGATCATCTAAGTCCTTAGTTTCCTTTCCTACTGATGTATGATTATGATTTATTAATTTCATTTTTGGGTCCTTAGTTGGAGTGATTTTCTGAGAATGGAAATTAATAAATGAGTGAGACTATTCCATGCATATTTTGGACAGTTGAAGTTTCTTAGTTGTCAGCCACATGGTGTCTTTTGATTTGATGACCCCTACTCTTTTTGTTGCACACACTTGTCTTTCACTATTGTTGTGGATTGGTATGGTAACTATGTTGACGTTCTGAATAATCAGTCCATGACTACACCATTTTATTTTAGCAGTAATGCATGGAATTCACTACTTATGTATGGCTCCATGCTTATTCTCCTTAGAGATCTCAATAGATATATCTCTCATACTTAGTTTAGCATTGATTGTACTAAGCCATGCTCTTCCCATGATAATTGGAAATTTCTTATTTTCATTTTTCACATCGATTACAAGAAAATCTACTAGATAAGACCACCCATTGATAGTAGTCACCACGTCCTTAATTTATCCCAAGGGAATGACAGTAGATTAATTTGCAAGCTCAAACCTGATATTACATTTCTTCAATGGTAGGAGGTTCCATGTTTGATATGTTTTGCAAGAGATCAAATTCACCCCGGAACCTGAGTCTAATAGATCTTTGCATGGCAAATTTCTAGCTACTTGTAAATAGATCAAAGGAACTGCTAGATTAATTCTCTTCTTAGGGAGTGGTCCTACCTTAATCTAGTCTATAACTATTTCAGTGAACATGAAATTTTGCATGTTTTTATCAAAACAATGTTGGAAGTTTGTTGTTGGTAGGTGGATCTGATGTAGGAGAAGTTAGTCTTGATGAAGTTTTGACTCTACTAGCCTTTGTAGGACTTGTCCTAAAGAAAGAAAGTTTCTTTATCTGGCCTTTATGTTACTGGTAGGATCCTCTACTTGTATATTTATTGCCCTTGCAACTTTCCTTTGTTGTGGTCATGGCAGAAATTCTCCTTGCATAATAGGTAGGGGCCTTTGTGGGAAAGGATTAGAAGGGAAATTTGATGGGCCAACTACTAGCAAATATGTGTGAGGACTCTGATCCATCCTTAGAGTAGTAGATTTGTAGTATTCTAGTGGATAATAAGGAGAAGAAGTTTGAACGAAAGTGTTTCCTAGAGATATTGGATGTTGAACATAATATCCATAAGGTTTTGGTTGCCTGTATGGATATTGGTGCCTTGGCGATGGCATTGCCCATGTTTGTTGTTGTTGCCACTACTACCGATATTGCTCTTGTGGTTGATGATAGCCTCCACCTGGATAATATGTCAGCTAGAAGGTTTGCTTGCTATTACCTTGAGCATAAGGTTGTCTTTTGGACATCTACTTTTGATGAAGCTTGGATTAAGTGCATATGCCCTGGATTCTTGCAAGTGGACTATAATAGAACAACATCCCTTAGGATGCTCATACTGGTACACATTACATTCTTCCTTTTCCTCTGAACTAGACTTAGTGTACCCTTCAACACTAGAACTTATAACTTTATCGTCCATTGGCTCTTTTCTTCTTCCTTTCCTTGCCCCTATTAAGTGCTTATTCAACCTTTTCTTCCACAATCTTTATGGCTATAGTAAACTTCTCATCTACTAAGTCCTAGACTTTCTCTACTTTAGCTGCTATATCATTGACTATTTTTTCAATAGGTAGAGTCTTTTTCTAGATGACGTCTTCCAAGGTTTCATCCTCTTGGTTGTCACATAGTTACACATCTCTCTTCCTAATTGATGGATCTCTATTATATTCTTTAGTTGACTCTCTCTTCTTAAGTTCTCCTTCCTTCTTTGCTACT
Organism: Gnetum montanum; assembly: GCA_015680685.1. Lineage (NCBI taxonomy): Eukaryota > Viridiplantae > Streptophyta > Gnetopsida > Gnetales > Gnetaceae > Gnetum > Gnetum montanum. The sequence goes on along the minus strand of MNCI01032899.1, from coordinate 570,959 downwards.
TGATCAATTAGTCTTTGGATGCAATGGGTGGTCATTTCTAATAACTTGCCTTGGGCATAAACCCCAAGAGTCTCTTTAGTTTTGCTCTGCAGCCTATCTAGAATGTGCCTAAGCTATTCCCTTGCTCTCCTTGGATTTATTTTCTTAAGTTAGACACTCATGAATAAGTTTAATAGCTATCATTAAAGAGTCTGAGCATGGACTATGTCTAATTGATTTATGTTCCAATGACCTATACCAACTCTTGACCTTCGACACAAGTGTTTTGGGAAACAACTTTAATTTTTTCCAGTCACTTTCAATGTTTTGTAGGGTGTAGGCATCATGGAAAGCTCAAAGGTGATGTTGTGGATAAGCATTATAGCCACATTCAAATCTTGGCATGTTATTCATATCTAGCCATTTGACTCGGCTATTTCTTACATGCTTGGTTGGGATGTGAATAGCTTCTTGGATGTTGATCATACTACGAGTTTCCATCAGGGGTTCATTATCTTGATTGGGTTTGTGTGCTCTATTATAGTGGTGTCCCCTTCTGTGTTCATGTCTTTCTTGATCCTCTCTTCAATCCCTGTGTCTTCTTTATTTGTACTTTTTGTCTTTTGAATCATAATGTCTTTAATGTCAGTCATAATGATCATGAGTTCTTCTCTCTTCCCTATCATAATCTCTATGCCTTGGTTGCCTCCTATCAAAGTCCTTTGGTGATAGTGAGGATGAGGATGAGTTAGTAGGAGAATGGTGTTAGCTTGTTCTCCTTCATGACTCCTATATTCGTCTTTGTGAGATCCCACAGATACTCTTGGCCTTGAGTTCTACTTATATCTTGTGTTGATTACCTTCATCTTAGGTGTCTCTGCTAGGGTAGAGTGCATTTGCACTTCTTCTAGTCTGATGATAGGTGTTTTTAAAGGCTCTTCATGATTATGGTGGAGTTGTTCTGTGATGAATGTATCAACATCAAGTTCCTCTAAGGCAATAGAAGTGTTGACCTACTACTTCCCTCAATTATGTACATGTTTGATTTCCATGGCAACATCTCTCCTCATCTACTCCTTTGTTGGTTCATATGGCCTAGTCATGTGCTTAGTCACATGGTACCCTTCTTGGATTTGGTTTAGATTCATTCCCCTTAAGGTAGTTTGAGGCATGGTTAATGCTACACATTCTAGAGGCAGGACAATGTTGCCTTGTATGTCTCTCCATCTCATTCGACTATCCTGATGGAAGATGAAAGTAAAATCTAGATGATAAGAATCAGTATGAGCATAAGTGATTCTTGTTTGCATTAGCATCCCCCATTCTTCTTCATCACTGATTCTATCATTGCTCCTCTTTTTCTCTTTGGCAGGTGGTGATGTATCTTTGTTTGAGGCCATGTTTGTGATTTAAGATGTTGGTTAAGTATGTGTAACTTGTTTTAGGTAATTAAAAAATTAAGATTTTGAGTTTGGATTTTTGATACAATGAACGTTGGAAAATCAATTACTAAGCATACATTAACTTGTCCCTAGCAATAGCACCAATGATAAGTGGTGGTGTAGTCCAACACCCAACCATACAAGATACAAGTATTCATGTGTAGCCTAGTTGAATTCTATGGACAAGGCAATGTGAATATGCTAGTAATTAGTTTAAGTTTGAGATCATCATCTTCCCACATGGACCTAGTATAATCTATGTGTATGTTTGAGCTCTCAATGAGGTGTATGATATATTGATGTTGGCAGGCCATAACTCCTAGCTATGATGATAAAGTATGAAAATAATTCTAAGTTTAAGGAAAATGGTAAAACAATCTACTCTAGCCTAGAGCGATGAGCAACCATTCCTAGTTTGCTATACATGTCTTGGGCTCATGTAACTATTACTAAGATTACCAAGTGAGTTCATACTAAGTGAACCAAGTGAAACCACTACTGGATTACCAAACAATCACACTTAATGCTTGAAAGTAGTTGTACTCATTCTGCTTTACTAATGAACAAGTAAAGTAAAATACTTAGAAATGTAAATGATTGTCTAAAAAGTAGTAAAAACTATGCTAAGTAAAATAGTAAAAACTAAGTGTATGCTGTAATGATGAAAAGCAATCTTGATCTTTATTTTTGAACATGAACTATGTCGAATTACACTTCACTTGAATAAAGACTTCAGACAATTGTTCAACATCACATTGTGGGCATTCACTCTATTGTTGAAACTACGAAATGAAACTACAAGAGTCTACCTAAGGATGAAATGAAAGTTATTCAACTATGCACCTAAGTGTCTTATTTATATGTTGGCATGTGTGAAGAAATATTAGATATTTGACATCAAAGCTTGTGCCCCGATGTTGGGGATTTGATATTGTGGCTCTGATATCACAATTGGTGAAAACTGTGATTTATCACTGATCATTGCCAACACCCAACTGTAGGCAGCCACTATAGAAAGCCAGTGGTTGGCTCCCAAAGTTGTGGAGTTGTATGCCTATCTCTCTAAGCTTGCCATTCCCAACCCAAACCTCACACGAGATGAAGGTTTTTAATAGCTTCAATAAAGACTTAGAGAGTTTGAGAATGCAAAGGAGGTTGTGGTATTTGATGCCTTCTTATTTGAATCTTTGACATTAAACATTGCTAAGGACCTAGCTCAAGTCTGCAAAGAAAACTTGATCCTTACCAAGGATATTCACTACTTGTGCAATGTTGAATAGCAAAAGGACCAAATGGTTGAATTCATTTGACAGTAGTAGGAGCAGCTAGATAAGATGAACCTTGACTTGAGGAGGTCGATAGTAGAGAACAAAAATCTCTTGATGGAGGAAGTCCGAGCACTTTTCCAATAAATGGCCAATGAAGTAGTCGCCTCGCAAAATGAGGCCCTAAAATTTGAACAAGTTAAAAATCATTACAAGGACCAGGTTGGGATCCTCAAGGAGATGAATGAAAAGGATATACAATTGGCCAAGGTGAAGATGAATGAGGCCCTCAAGCAACTCCAGCAAAAGGGTAATATGTGGTAGCCAATCTTTAATGGATTAAATGCATATAAAAAAGCTAAAATCTACCTAAAAGAGTTGTAGATAGAGAAGATGATAGAATATATGAAGCTTGCCAATCTCTAATATGCAAACTTGGCTATGTTGACTATAGAGTGACAAAGAATAGAATTGGAAAGGTAGATGTCTAGTTCTTACCTATTGTACAAGGCAAAATTCAAGCATCACAAGGAGACAAAATAGTAGTTAGAGATAGCCAACATAGAGCTTGAAATTCTTAGTAGCAGATTCACTGACCAATGATCTGTTGCTAAGAACCTAACTAGGAGAATGAATGACTACCATGAGCTACAGAACCTTGTAAAGATAGTCATCATCAAATGTAAACAATTCACAACATGGTTTGTCAATGCCAAGGAGATGTTCCTGATAATGGAATACTCATGGGATATCTCCGTACCAGCCCACATTGGCAAAGTTGTGTGGACTGCATATGATCCACGGATCAAGGAAGAGAAGATGAAAGCATTGCTAAATGCTTTTAGACTTCCACTAGTAGTAGCAGGATAGCCTCAACCACCTCCAACGTCATGAGGGCTAGAGCTTGGCCAAGGACCTTTAGTGTCCTAGGAGCCTCCATCTCTTGGCACTCTTTGAATTTTTCCTCATCTTCGGCAATCTAAGAAAACCTACTACCATTTTTTGTAAGGGTGTTCAATTTTATTTTCATGGATACCAATTTTATAATTCTATACAATCTAGCACTCGAAGTCATTTGGTCAATTGGTTGGTTTGTTATTTTCAATTAATAAATTCCATACTTCCCCAATTTTGTAAGAAACTCGATTTTACTTTTGTTCACTTGAGGATGAATTTTCACTCAGTTGTGGGGATATGATGAAGCATAGTTGGCTGGTTGTATTGATGGGTAGGCATTGATGCAGCCCCATTGACTTAGCCTCAATGACATATCCCCATTGATGCATGGTCACATGCATTGATGTTGACACAGTCAAGCCTATATAAATTCATGTACCCATTGCATTTATGGCATATTAATTCCATAGTGTAGTAAAGATTTTGTAGTTTGTTGTTTCTAGAGTTAGGATATTTTCCATCTAAGTGTCCATAGTATGAATTAAGAGATTGTATGGATCTTTATTCGAGCATCATGTACCTAAACACTTTGATGTAAACAACAATAAAGACAAGATTTCTAACATTCATTGTGGCACAAGATTTATCTCTCCTATCAATATCTTAATTTACATGCATTTTACATTCTATGTTATAATAATTAAAAGTAAATAATCATGGAAACATAAGTACAACCACCTTGAGCATAATGTGTAACACTTGGTAATCCTAGTTGTGGCCATTTCGTACACATAGTAAGTGCCACTTGGTAACCCAATAGCATTAGTACTAGTTCAGGATGTGGATGGAAGGTGGAAATGGCTGCTTACATTAGGATAGTTAACCTTTAGAATAGTTAGGTAGTTAAAATAGTTAGTCATCAATTATTCATCTTTTCATATAGGATTTAAAATATAAATATAAATAATATAAATAAAAACAAATATCATATGCCTTAACTCACACTTAACCATATGTAAGAGCATACACAAGTGAGAGTTAGGAAGATAATGATCACATGACCCTTAGGTTCACAGTCTTTGTCTATAGGCAAACTTATGAACTAAGTTCATGGAATTCGACTAGATGGCTAGTGCACGCTTGTGATTCATAAGGTTGGGCGTAGGATATACTTCTTGCTCATTAGGAAGAAATTCATCCTCAGTAATGTCTACAGAAGTTATAAGAGAAGTCAAGTGTGGTTCAAAGTTAATAAAAGATAGGTCTAACATTCAACATACCTAATTTGTAGGACAACTATGACCAAAGACTCAAGTCAGAACATTGGACAGGCAGCTATGTTTACCTAGACCAGAATCAAAGAAATTAGGCTTTAGAAAAGCTTTAAAGAAGAAATGGTATGAAAATGTCAAAACATGTCATGTCACACTATTGTGCATTAAAACTTCAAATTTTTTTTTAAAAGTGCACATTCTTTTACCAAGTTGTATAAGCAACGAGGAAGAGGTATTTGACATGAAAGCTTTCATTTGAAATAGAGTAGACTAGCAATTAATGCAAGAGTAAAGTGAAAGAGATGAGAAAAAAATGGCAAGTGGTAGTAGCTATAGGCAAGGATCTAGGGATGGGATCAGTGGTAGCAAAGGACTACCCAAACCCTACATTCTCCCTCCTAAAACTCAGATGTAAGTAACATGAACCCTAGTTAAGAATTTTAGGTAGAGTTTGGTACTATTCCTACATATTCTACTATAGTAGTAATTTAGTTTTTAAATTTTTCTTTATATTTTTGCTAGCAAATGCAACACTAGGATTGATTTAAGTGAAAGTAGCTAAATTATGAAGTTTGTAATGCATAAATTTAAATTTTTAGTTCAATTTTGTTATAGAAATTAAGAACCCTACAATGGTATCTTAGTTTTGAGGGTATTACGAAATTTTCTTAGATCTATTAGAAAATTGAAATACATGTGTTTACATGTTTTGGTTTGTGAATTCTAAGTAGAAAACACACCATTTACCCATGGTTTCTACAAATGTACAAACTAGATTTGGTAAAAAGATAATTTTAAGCCATTGTTATGATGAATAAGAATGTAGACATTGTTAGGATATAGAAATGTGAAAATTATAAGCAATTTAAAGCTAAATATAGTTAGTGTTTTGAGTTTAGTGAGTAGTAATGAGCATAAAACAATGTTTTTAGAGAAAAATTTGCAATTGTTTTTATGAGTTTCTGAGAAAATAGAGGTTTGAGGGTTTCGAGTTATGAAAAATATGATGTGAAAATTAATGTAATTTGTTTCACAAAAAGTTGTGTTGTTAACGTAGTCTTTAGTGTGATGATCAACGTGTCATGTCAAAGGTACAAAGTTAAGAGTTTCAACACAAAACATCACAACATTTGTAATATTAGGATCTAGTGCATCACATGAAACATTAAGGAAACTTTAACACGAGTATTGACACAAGGCATAAAAAAAGAAACATAGTGATGAGTGGCGAGGTACCCCTACACTCAACCATATGAATACGAGCGTTACACGCGCGATCTGGTCGAACTCTACAGACAGACTAGTTGTGCAATCTAGACAGTTAGCCTTAGGTCACAGTTTGCTGTCTTCCCACCTGAACTAGTATTATCTTTGTCACATATGGTTTAGTCCAGAGTGAGGTGTATGATGTGGTTTCTAATCTAATGCTACTCTTGAAGGCAATGGAAATAAGATTAACTAAGCTAGGAGGAAAGGGTAAGGGAATCTAATCTAGCCTAAGTGTGATGAGTATCCGTTCCTTGATTATCCGTACACATCTTGGACTTCGTGCATGACTACCACTGGGATTACCAAGCGCAGATCCTAGGTATGCTACTGGGTTACCAAGTAGTCACACTTAAATGCTCGTAATCAAGTCGTACTCATTCCGTTTTTTAACATGAATTTAAGGGTGAGAGAGATTAACTAGGAAAGTAGTAAATAACAATTAATTAAATAATTAAACTAAGTGAATGCTACAATGATGAAGTAATCTCGATCTTTATTTTTGGTCATGTGCATGTCCAAGTACATCACACTCGAATAAAGGATGTCGTACAATTACAATCATGACACTGCGGGCATACACTGGAAAATAATTCTATCTCTGGAGGAATAAAACCTGCCAAAGTTTTGCTAACGGACTAAATGTAAGTGCAGAAACAAGGGAGAGCCACCTCTTATTTATAGAACTGACGGCAGGCTGTGATATCGCATACACGATATCACAGGGAAGGACGTGATATTGCGGCTACGATAACATGGCTGTGATATCACAGACGCGATATCACAACCAACAAATTCATGACTCATCATACCCCCACAACTGAATGAAAACTCGTCCTCGAGTTACAGAGAGAACAAGCTCCATTGATTACACAGTGGATAGGTATGGGATTATTGACTAACTAGAGTGGATTCATGCCACAGTGTGGAGTCAGAACAAAATTGAGACACAACACAAAAGAATAGCCTATGATTACAAAATGGTGGAACTCATGTAGTTCCTGGTGGTGGTGGCTCCTCCATAGGTGTTTTTCCCTTTTCTTGCGCTCCAGGTCTTGGGATTTGATGGCGTTGAAGTATGGCCTGGAGTTTCTCCTCTTGTAAGGCCTTGAGTGCCTTGGCACGCGTGTAATTTTGAGCTTGTGCCATAGAGGCATCCTAGTCAGCCTTCTCTTTTTCTTCTGCCACCCTTTTATTCTCTGTCAACAGTTTATTAAGTTGCTTAGTTCTGAAAGTGTCCAGCTGGATGTGAGCAACTTTTGGCCCTGTATTCGGAAGGTTTAATACTTCCAAAATGGCTTGAATAGAGAAGTCAACAGTCTCACCACAATTGTTAACCATGGTGCCTTCTTCTTTATTGTGCCAAAATTGGTACATTTCCCCTAAGCACCAGGCACCGCTTTTAGAGAGGGTAGGCCATAATGGGGATCCTTTGAGATGATCCATAATGACCTTTGGAGCAAATTCTACAAAAGATTTGAAGTTTAGTTCCACAATCACCACATCAAATGTGGACTTTTCATGGATGGCCTGAACACAATCTTGGAGCAATGTGAGATGTTGTCCCTGTTCAGGCGCAGCAGTAGCTCCTCCTTCTACTTGCTCAGACTGTACAGTAGGAGGATCTTCTTGATGAATGCTGAATGATTGTTCCTCCTGTTCTACATGTTGTCTGGCAAGATCTTATCTTCCACCTCTCTGAGATCGTTCAATTGCACCTTGAGTAGGACCTTCCTGTTGTCCGTGTTTCGGGGCCATCTACAATCACAAGGGACCAAGCATTAGTAAGGTTATTTTTAAAGTTAAGTTATACCTTACTGTTTGCTTTAATAGATTTACTTTATTTTCGTGTGATGTTAATTATTGGAAGAACATGTCCTCGAAAGATTATAGTGTTGAGTCATCTTTTCTTAGGTGGTTTCCAAATTTAATTTTCTGGTATAGCTAAGGGGATGAAATTGTTTTTGACACATTTTATTCTTAATTTTACAACTAATTACCCTTAAAGATGTCCTTCGGGTGATGATGAATTTCAAAAACTTTATGCACTATTCAACGTGTGCCCCTCCCCCACGACTAAGCTGAACACTCTGAGTTCAAGTAGGTTCAAACGGAATGAAAATCGAAGTACTAGCGAGCAAGTTATGGATATGAAAACAAGGGATGCGCAATCGCGAGTCGTAGAGAGGAATTGAAAAACTTCCCTTGCATGAACAATTGCAAATGACGTTGATTAGCACAGGGGGGTCACGTATATATATTTTCATTGAAGTTAGGGCACTTAGAGAATGTAC
>MNCI01032899.1:533164-561786 GCA_015680685.1 Gnetum montanum | reverse complement strand
TGAACACAAAATTAATTTTAAGTTTCAAGAATGTTAAGAATATCATTGTACCCTCGACAGAACCTCTTATTTGTAGAGTGGATGAGTGGGTGTAATGGGCTCACTGTCCAAATAATTGATCACTCGAGACACGAAAACATAGAACACACCTCAACCAACGATCCACATGAGTGTTTTATTCATAGATGAGATTACTTACAAAAGCATAAAAAGACAAAAATACTAAAAAAGACAAAGAGATAAAACAAGAAGTTGAAAAATGAAAAACTGAAAAACAAAAATTGGAAAATTAAAGAAAATGAAAAATATTTATTAATCCTGCTTGTTATTAAAATGGGGGATATCCCCCATAACTAAACAGTTGAGGATGACAAGGATTAATAAATTAAAGATGAGGATCCTTGCATGTTGAAAATATTGGGGCCCGGTCATACTTACCCCCTCGGGGTTCACACACTTGATTATAATAAGCATAGTGGGGAAATTTGTATGATGTAGTTCCCGGATAACGAGTTGACCCACTATAATATTTGGGACCGTTAGATAGCATGCAAGGATTGGGTTGTCGCTCTCCATTCCTATGTTCATTGGGCCGTATTGTTGTTGGAGTGTCAGTTGGTGGCCCTAATGAAGTAACATGAGGCATTGGGTTTGAAGGTAAGGGTGCACCACAGTGTTGGACTTGTGCTGAGTTAGAGGATGTAGTGGCCTTGGAATTGTGTTGTCCGTTCCTATGGTCATGTTTAAATAAGGGACACTTTTGATGTTGAGGAGGCTTTTCACTACTGTTGGTAGTAGTAGCACAAGTGTCGTTTGTGGTTTGTTGCTATGGCGCAGACACCTTAGGAATAGTTGGTGGTGATGTAGAAGGAGGGAAAAATGAGAATGCTGAAAGTTAGGAGGAGTATAGGGTGCACAAGGTGGTGGTTGTGTTGGAGGCATGGGCTGATAGTATTGAGGAGAATGGTACTATGGTGAGATAGAGTATGTTGGCCTAGTTGGAGAAATAGGATGTTGAACTAGATAAGCGTTTGGGTTCGAATGATATGAAGGGTGTCTCCAGTCTAGTGGTGGTCTCCTCCACGACTGGGATTGTTGCCACTGTGATCGAACACAGTATCTCTGTATGAACTCTGGATGTAACGTATTTCCCCAATGCTCATGTAAATGTGACAAGATTGGGCATTGGCCCTTGGGGTGATCGTACAGGCATATGTTACATTCATACATATGATTGGCAGTTGAGCTCTTATTTTCCTTATCCCTTCTTTCTGATTGTCTACTATTTTGTCCTGCTTGTTGGGTTGTCAAAACTCTATCTTCAATAATATTGATAAATTCTCCACACTTTTGATATGTCCATTCCAACATCTTATTGATCTTTGCCTCGGCTTCTTCTAATGTTTGTTGTATTGGCAAAGATGATGTTCCCACCTTGAGATTGGTTGATTCCTCCTTTTTATGATTATGGATCTTTGTTAAGTTGAGATTTTGGTCCTGTTGATGTTTTTCAACACTCTCCCATCTAGCCTCTTCTTCTTTTGCTACCCGCTTAATAAGCTCTTGGATTTGATGGGTTCGTAGTTCGTATAATTGACCTTGGGCATACATCCCTAGGGTCTCTCTCATTTCATTACAAAGCCCATTGATGATATGTTACATTAGCCTTTCCTCAAAGAACTCATGGCCCAGACAGTTGTTTAACAATGCATAATATCTTTCTAAGGCCATGTTCAAGGGTTCATGTTGTGCTTGTTTCCACCCTTGGATTTGTTTCCTCAAGGCTGACACTCTTGCGTAGGTTTGATATCTTTCGTTAAAAAGTTCTACCATTGTTGACCAGCGTCGTATTGAATTTGTTTTTAACGATCTATACCATACTTTTGCTTGGTCAATGAGTGTCATAAGGAAGAGCTTGAGTTTTTGCCAACCATTATCAATGTTATTCCATGTACAGGCATCGTAGAAGGCTTGTAAATGTTGATGCGGATCTAAGTTATAGCCTCCTGAAAATTTAGGAAAGTTGCTTAAATCGAGCCTAGGTAGACGACTCTCTTTACGATGCCTACATGAGATTTGAACAACCTCTTGTATTTGCATTAAGATTGTAGTGGCCAGTAGGGGTTAATCATCATCGGGTAGATTATGCTTTCGTGTGTTGGGATGACGTTGTTTTCGTTCATGTTTATAAGAGATCCATACTTCAGGTTGTGTACTCCAATCTTCATCGTCATATAGTTCGTTGATTCTCCAATGAACTTCCTCACTAAGTGTGGCATTATTGTGATCTTGTAGGAGAGGCATTATTGTAAAGTTGTCCGTGAATTTGGATGTGACTTTTTATAATTATTTCTTTCTAAAAGATATATCGTTAAGTCCTTTACAGCAACCTTATATGATATAACTAATCTAGATAACTAGCATCGTCCCCGGCAACGACGCCAATGATGAATGGCAAAGTACCCCTACACTCAACCATACGAATACGAGCGTTACACACACGATCTGGTCTAACTCCGCAGATGGACTAGTTGTGCAATCTAGACAGTTAACCTTAGGTCGTAGTTCGCTGTCTTCCCACCTGGACTAGTATTATCTTTGTCACGTATGGTTTAGTCCAGAGTGAGGTGTATGATGTGGTTTCTAATCTAATGCTACTCCTGAAGGCAATGGAAATAAGATTAACTAAACTAAGAGGAAAGGGTAAGAGAATCTAATCTAGCCTAAGTGCGATGAGTATCCGTTCCTTGATTATCCGTACACATCTTGGACTTCGTGCACGACTACCACTAGGATTACCAAGCGCAGATCCTAGGTACACTACTAGGTTACCAAGTAGTCACACTTAAATGCTCGTAATCAAGTTGTACTCATTCCGCATTTTAACATGAGTTTAAGGGTGAGAGAGATTAACTAGGAAAGCAGTAAATAACAATTAATTAAATAATTAAACTAAGTGAATGCTACAATGATGAAGTAATCTCGATCTTTATTTCTGGTCATGTGCATGTCCAAGTACGTCACACTCGAATAAAGAATGTCGTACAATTACAATCACCACACTGCGGGCATACACTGGAAAATAATTCTATCTCTGGAGGAATAAAACTACCAGAGTTTCGCTAAGGGACTAAATGTAAGTGCAGAAACAAGGGAGAGCCACCTCTTATTTATAGAATTGGCGGCGGGCTGTGATATTGCATATGCGATATCGCAGGGAAGGACGCGATATCGTGGCTGACATGATATCGCAGCTAGGATATCGCGTAGGCGATATCGTAGCCCATGCGATAACACGGCTGTGATATCATGGCAGTGATATCACAGCCACTGTGATATCACAGCTGTGATATCGTAGCCGCGATATCACAACTAGCAAATTCATGATTCATCACATAGAAAACCAAAGAAAATATTTAACGTAACAATCAAAGAAAGGGGTTTTGATATTTAACATCAAAACTATGTAACATTCATGTCAAGAGACTAAGTATTAAAGTAATGTTAGTATAGGCATCATTTGTTGTCATTAGAAGAAATGACATGTAAAACTCTGTTTTTAACATGACCGATAACTAATTTTATGTTGTTTATGCAAGAATGTCTTAGCACCAAAACTCTTGGTAATTGAATCTATGTTCTTCCCACTCACGGATGAGAGAAGTGTGTTGGGGAATAAGTAGAGAAGGGCAACGCCAATCAAATGTAAGCCCTTCCTCAATGATGCTTCCTTTGTGCCTCAAAAGCTATGGACTCGCTAAGAGACCACCAAGTTCTTTAAGTTTTACACTAGCCACTTCCATGAGGTTTTGTAGACCAGGTTGGAGGAAGAAATCATCCTATGAGCCTTGGAGGGGATACTGCCAAAATTCCCTGCTTACAGAGATAATACATGAGAAGTGGTTGGAGATTGAAGAGTTATTCAAGGATGTCTTGGTCTATAGTAAATGTTTGGACAAGCTATGAGAGAGAAGAGAATATCAACAATTTAGTGTCAATAGTACATTACTTTTGAAAACACAAACTTCCAAGGTAATGTCAAATCCACCAAGTTCACAAATTTTTATGAAGAGTTGAGTCAAGTCTTAGTAGTCAATTAAATCTTTTATTTAGCTTTATCATAGTCAAAATTAACTTTGACATGGGTATACAAATTTAAGAATCCAAACACAAGGTCCAAATCACTTAGAATTTGTGCAGAATCTGCTAAGAGATCTTTCCTAGCACCATAACTTGTAGCCTTAAGTGGTGTCACATTTTGAAGCTCATTATAAGGGATTAAGGCTTCACAAATTCAAGAACAAGGACAAGAGTAGGAGATGGCTTCACCCATTATGGGGTAAAACACATGGAGTGAACACAAATTGGCCTAAGGGATTAAAGATCATTCTTAGGCCAAAAAGTAAGTATATATATACTTAGTATTTATTAGTAAAAGATTAAAAGTATTAAATTGTATATGGTTATTGTAGTTCAAATAAGTGTCAATGACGTTAAATCATTAACATCTCTAATTTAGCAAAAGAATTTAAAGTGAGATCTACCAATGAGACACAAAATGCCCAAAAGTAGTTGTTGAAAGAAGAAGGTATAAAATATTTTAATAAGTTTGATAGGACAAGGATTTTGTGTGCTTTAGGCTTAAAGCACCCCTATCCCAATGTAGAAGAATATGTTGGTTTAATAAAGAGTTATTCAATTAAGAAGGCAATTTTTGTGCAAATGATTATCACTTGGGATCTTGCCATATTGAGGTACTAGTTAGGCTTCCTAGGGCAAGAAATAAAGATTAACAACTCCAAACTAGACTAAGTGGAACTAATAGTCATGGAAAAGTGGGTTGGTTCGTTGAAGAAGAATACCATGAATGTTCATAGGGGGACTAATGAAAACCTAAAGAAGTTATTTTCCTTGTTTATTGAGAGGCTATTTTGTAATAAGATTGGTTAGAAATGGGAGTTGACTTCCAAGTGCTTGTACAGGTTGTATGGGGCTATGTTCCAAGGAAGGGCAGTTGACTAGGCACCAATGATTTGTCAAGGGATAGTGGAGGAAATAGAAAAGCTTTCCCAAGAAGACAAAAAGGGGAAGAAAAAGACAATAAGTAAAAGGATCAATTTTGAATTCTATTATAGATTAATAAAGGAAGTAGTAACTTTGTCTATCAAAGGAGGAGAGATGTAATCAGATGTTGCTTCTGAGGTGGACTTCAAGCCCCCACTATGTCAACACTTGGGAAATCTGATGTTTGCATATAGTATTAGTGGTGGGGTCCTTTAACATTAGTGTCAAGGACTAGGGAAGAGATGGGATCCTCGATGTCAAAAAGCATCAAGGAACCATAGAAGAAAATAAGTAGCAACATAGCAACAAGAAAAGAGGGAATTTTGGAAACCACCTTTAGAACCATGAAGAAGGGGAAGGCTTCGAGAAAGAGAAAACCTATCTTCTAGGAAGAAGACATATTGTTAGAAACTCTTGTAATAAAGGTGTCTCAAGGGAAACTACAAGAGAAAATAAGTAAATGTTTTCGACATTTATTTATAATTTGTCATATTTTACTAAAGTGTAAATGACATGACATAGAGTTTGCATGATGTTAGTTGATAATAATATGACATTGATAAGACTGCATTTCTTTTCAAAGGATACTCAAGAGGAAAGAGTAATGAAGAGAGAGATGAAAAAACTTTGTTCCACTCTTCCTTCCATTCTCAAAGGCCAGAAGAAAGGTATGAGTGAAGAGGAATTAGATTTTCTTATTGACTTAGTTTCATTGAAGAAAAATGAAGAGGCTAACAAAGAAAATTTTAATTCTTTTTCTAACCTCTTTGAATTGGACCTAAATGAAATAGGCCAGGAAGAGAAGTAAAGAGACAAAGGATGGAAGGGATGAACTTCCAAAAATGGAAATTCTTTCTGCTCCTCTTGCAAATGTTACTCCAGTAGTAAGCAAATCCATTTGGAAAGATATAAATGTTCGTAAATGGATCAAGAAAGTAAGGAGATCTAAACTCTTTACATCATATGGTAAGTCAATTTTAATGTGAAGAAAAAATCTTGTATAGATTACAAATGTGTTGAAAATAACTTAGTGAATATTTGGCTTTCACAGAAATGAAAATCGAGGCTTATGTCAAAGATAAGTAATTGATGTTGGAGGGCTTTGCTAAAGACATGGAGAGGAAGTTAAACTTAATCTCTCAAGGTGAAGGTAAGTATAATTTAGCATTACTAGAAGATAGCAAAATTTGTTAAACTTGTTATAAAGAAATTGATATTTATTGTTTACTAGCAAAAATCAAAATTAAGTTAAATAAGGATCAGGTAATGTTCCGTGATCCAACTATTAATATCGATGTAGCAGTTGAAAGCATAGCTGCAGAAAAGGATATGGGAATATGTTAGTGAATGGTTGTAGTAGTCATGGATAATTTGCAGCATATAATTTAATCTTGTAGTTGATTTTGCAATCAAGGCTACATTATCTACAAAGAGAAGCATATTCAAAAATAATCCATTCACTGACATACCATGATTAGAGGTATTTTGCATCCATTCCTTAAGTTTATTTATAAATATACCAAAAAGGGTAGGAGGCAAAGCACAACCTTGTTTAACTCCAACTGAGCTATTGATAATTGTTCCTTTTTTGGTAAGATTATCTTCAATAAGAATGTTAACAATTTCATAGATTCTTTTAGCAATAGAAAGGAGATCTGGTGGAATGTTAATGCTACCCAATCTCTTCCAATGTTTATCTCGAGCAATAGAATCATAAGCCTTGGAGAAATCAATAACACAAATAAAAGTTGTATGGTTGGGCCTTTTTGCTTTCTCTACACAATAATGCAAAGTTATTAGATGGTCTATAATAGAATGATTCCTCCTGAAGCTTGCTTGTGACTGAGCATGAAGACCTTGCATTTCTACCCATGAACTAATTTTATTCTCCAAAATAGTGTCCAAAAGTTTAGTGAAAATCAAATTGATTACAATCAATTGATAATTATTAAGCTTTGTTTGATCTCCTTTTTTGAAAAGCTAGACTACTCGACTAGAACACCAAGAGGAATCCAAACCATGTTGAAGCCCTATATTAAGAAGATTGTAAGTTGCTTTTCACACTAATGGACCACCTATTTAAGAAGCTCTTCATGTAATCCATTAACATCAACACCTTTGCTAGAGGATTATCTATGAATTCCTACAAAAACGTCATTAAGGGATAACTCAAGAACACTAGAGTTATCTTGCACAGTTGGGGAAGCCTCTTGATTAAAAAGGTCATTGAAGAAAATTTGAATAGTAGATAAGGCAAAATCCCAACCATGTTGCCGTCTCTCTCAGAATAAATTCCAAAAACTCTTTGGATTTGAGTGAAGCTCACGAATCATTCTTTCCTACTCTTCTTTAATGAACTTCCTTTTTAAAAAACAAATAAACTTTCTATAATTTTCAGCATTAAAACATCAAAATGTGAAGCTATAACATCTTTACGAGTTGTCATTCCACATCAAACCAAGGTTTTCTATAAGCAGGCTTCTTCTCAATTTGCACCTAAGCAATTGTAAACAAAACAACATTAGTCAAATCTACCTCATTGTCATTGTTAATCAACATATTAGCTACTCTTGTTTGAAAATCCTAATGAAGGTCTTTTGTGAAACAACGAGTTTTGCATTTCTTGGAATGAATATGATGAATTGAAGCAAGAATAGTGAATTTCAAATAATGATGAAGAGATTCTAGAAGTTTTTCCCCCACTTGAAAGTTTTTCACTATATCTATATGATCAGGAGTAGACAAGAGAAGATCAATGCAAAAGTTACCGTGGTGCCCAATAAAAGTGAAATGAGAGGAGGAAGGAAATTTGTTGATGCCATTGAGGATTTGAATACCATGAAGGATTAAAAAATCAAAGGAACAACCCCACTCTAAGAAATGAATACCCCTCTGATTTGTACCATGATCAACAAATGATCTTTTATCAACTAAATAAAGCTTTTCACTAAAGTTTAATTGAGAATTCCAAACAAGCCTTTGAATTTGACTTTGTCCAACACAAACATTAAAATCCCCACAAAGAAAAATTTTATCAAGATTGGAGAATTTTGCAACACCTTGACCCAAGTACTAAAAAGGATACTCTCATGAAAGATTAGTAGATTGTAGATAGAAGAATCCCTTGAAGCAAAATAACAAAAAGCAATATAAAAAACCTCTAAAATGCCTTGAACTTGATCCACAAATATTGGTTATTATCATCAACTTTGTGCACCTTAATGAACTGATCTCTAGACATCTTAATTAAACAAGCAATACCACCAAAAGGTCTACCCGTCACCTTGAAATGCTTATTTCTAATAGAAAAGATATGAAAGCCTCGAATAGATATAATCGGAGAATTTTCTTCTTCCCAAGTTTCAACAAAAATAAATATATCTAAATCACTAACAAATAACTAATATTTAAAGCAACTTTATTAGCCAATGAACCTTCAACATTAAGGAAACCACATTTAAGAAGAAAATTCTTATTTTGGAGAATTTACCCTCTCCTTGATTACTGTAACATATTTATAGTTTAAGTAAGTTGCACAAGCTTGTTTTAACTTTCTACCATTCTTACTGGTTTTTTGCACATGCTTTTTTGGTCAGTTCTTCATTAATCCAAATGTTTTGTCCTTTTAAGATATTTTTGTTATTCCAAACCTTATCTCTTCCACACCAATTAGCAAACTTATAATCTGCTAAGGCTTATCCACCTTAGTACCAAGTCAATTTGCACTAATTATTGGGGTAGAAGAAATGTGTGTTTGTTTTGTAAAGAAATTTAACAAGACTTGCAAAAGATCCTCACCCTATCCTTTAGGAATTCCCACAATTTGAAGATTCTAGATTTTGTCCAGTTTTTTTCATCTTCAAGCATTTTCTCAACAACTACTTGTAAGCTTGAGTGAGCAATTGTTAATTTTAACTCAAAAGAATCCAACTTTGATTGTAGAGTATCCATATTTGTGTGAACTTGAATTGCTTCAACATTTAACAATGATTCTTTTAACTCTACAGTGGTTGGAATGGTTTGTACTATTTTGACCATAGCTTCAACTCTGGATTCCAATTGCATAATCCTAGATGCCACAAAGTTCAAAGTTGCAACCATGTTATTCCATTTCTCATAAATCTTGCCATTGAAACCCTCGTATTTTCCTAAACTACTTGAAATAGAATACGTTGCTTTCTTGGCCTTAATATACAAAACACAAAATTCAGTTGAGTACGCTTGAAAACATAACCTAAAAGATAAAAATAATAAACAAAAAAACTAACCTAAACCAGTAAAATCTAGAGGAATGTGACACGCTATTTCGTAAGAGATGGAAGAGGAGACTATATCGCGAGCTCTGAATCTGGGTGTCATTGTGAAAATGATTAAAAACTTGAATACAGTGGCAACCTTTGATGGGCTAAGAAATCCTCGTCTGAAACCTGAAGGGCAGTTGTCACAGGAGACATTGAAGCCAAAGCAACATCCCAAGAAGCCTCAGACTTGGCCATTCTTGCTAGATCTCCAAACATCGCTGCTTCATTCCTAAATGTAACGTGAACCGTAAACCAAACTCACACAAACCAGACAAAACTGGACAGTACTAGAAACACAGAGTAAGAGCAATCAGAATATTGCACATGTAAACGGTACCCAAAGCTGAATAGAGCCAAGAGTCATTTTATGAAAGGGACTCATAGAAACTATATAGATATAAAACCATATTTACATGATATGAATGAAAAAACAAAACTAATAGGTGTGGAAGGATAGTCCACCCTATCCTCTAGTTCCTTTGGTGAATTAAACTTTGTGATTTCCGTGTTCCATTATACTACTCATCAGCCATAAAATATATATATATATATATAGTCTAGTTTGGTTTCAAGGCGTCAGCTGCTACACCAGCGTCTGAGCTTGTGACGCTATCACTGAGCTATCAGCACTAGCTCACCATCTCAATATTTTTGTCATAACTGAACCTCAAAATGCTCATAGAACAGCAATCCAAAATATGTTTGACAATAAAATGATTAAATGCTTATTTTGTCAAATTTCAACATAAGATGTACCGAAATGCATCAATACATGGGAGTTTCAAGTTACGTGTCAGCAGATGACACCGAGATTGAACACAAGAAGTTATTGACAAATTTTCCCCATGGCCGAACTTCAATGATATTGTCCATCCGGTACGGGAAAGACTTGTAAAACACATATTCCTTCTAGCATTTGAGATGATGTTGATGTAAGGAAGCCATCTCAATCTGCAACCCAAATAAATAAAAATAACCAGTTGCATGCTTAGACAAGAAGCCTATGAGATCACTAAAGAAATTCCACAGAAATCAAAATCCAACTACATCTATGCTTATCTAGAGTATACAACAAAACAAAGTCAGACCCATCTGCATTAGGCATGTTCAGACAAATAACTAATATGCTCCGAACGGTTCAATCTTATTCGTATAACAATCAAATTCGATCCTTTGGATATAATCATAATAAATAACTAAATCCATCATGGGCGTTTATGCACTTGGGTATGAACTTGGCTAAGACTCGAATGTATTATTTTATAAAGTAATGCTTCTGGAATGGGATAATTAGTAAAATGTTGAGCATTTTTAAAAAACATCAAAAAACAATAGTTTTAATTGAGATATGAGGGTGACAATAAAAAAATTAAATTAAGAAGATAAACGTTGTGCGCTTAGGAGATAAGAAATTGCATGGTAAACCAAAATGCATTGAATATGCTAAAAAGGATGGCAAAGATGGCGCCTATGCAAGGGATCTTCTTAATTCCAATGAAAGAGACGGAAGAAGAGGCGGACCAAAGACAGGTTTAATTAAAAGAGACATGATATACTGTGTAAGAGAACTCATCAGGCTGATATGAAACGGAAGGGGAAAGGCTGTGATAATGATGGCAACTGAAAAGCCAAACATGTCAATCAAATGAACCGTTTAATTTGGAAATTTATGATTATGCTGCAGAAAAGTGAAAGAAATTGCAAGCAAAATCTTACCGCAGTAAGTGCAGCCTCGTAACCTTTGTTTCCAGCTTTACCACCGGCTCTATCAAAGGCCTGTTACACAGGATAATGTTAAATGGGAGCTGAGAGGCAAACTGTATCCTAGAAGAGCAATATAGACTTTGAAACTCTTCAAAAGCAAACTATTTGCTATAAAAACCATATTTAGAGACAAAACAGGTATTTTTATTGAACGAGACACACTGTATAATTACCTGCTCCATATTATCACAAGTTAAAACACCAAAGATGCATGGTATGCCTGCCTTAAACAAACATATAGTAAACATTGTAAGCTTCTTGCAGATACAAATCTTACTTTTAGCAAGATACTTTCAAACAATAAAACTATGCACACATTTTTTCTATAAAAATTTAAAAAAAAAGAAAAAGAAAAGTTCATTGTTGCTTTTATACTATCAACTTGGCATTGCTTCTTTTGTTATAATTCTGCAATATTTCTGTAGCTAGGTGATTATGTGAAAGTAAAACCAACTTGAATGTACAATCACCGTGCCCTGAGGTAGTGCAGGTATTTTTTGAATAAACCTTACAATAATAGTTGAATCCATAGAATAATTTTACTTTAGGACCTCATGGTTTTGGAAGACCACAAGCCACATACACATGATACATAGTTTCCCAAGGTCAACTTATACACAAGTTACCGAATGCTCAAAAGTTACAAGATGAAAGTCAATCCATAGTGTTTGCCAATTCAGTGATTAGTCATGACGGATGAAACTAATCATGCCTCAAAAATTGCACCAACTTGATTTAAGTCAGCCCTGCTTATTCAGATCAGAGGATATTATCTTATATCTTTTTTGTATTGCCAACTTTTTCATCAACTTTCTTCATAGTTCATACCACTTCTCCGAATTGTCTACTTCTGATCTAATTTCCATGATGACCTGACACATTTTCCGACTATTTTAACACTGATCCAAACACATCCAATGGTTCTGTTGCAGCAAATCTTCATACTGCAACTCTGCCTTCCACTAGATTTTCCAATTTCACAATGAATTCAAGGGTTCTTCATGAAAGATTATCAACGTTGTGTTGGAAAGTAGGGTGCAAGGAAAGTGTTCAAGAAATGTTTCATTCTAAGACTAAAATCGTAGGATGGTTATTTGATGTGTTTTTTATTAAAACTAGATAAATTATATGTAAAATTGACCTGTAAGTCCAAGAGCTTTTTATTAGAAATTTTTTTAAAAAATGGTATTTAATGGGCAGAAGTAATTTATTTTGGCCACAAATACCCCTTGAACTTCCAAATTTTGAAATGAAGGGACAAGGTAAACTTGTCCCCAGTTGATGTATTATGGCCCCAATCCATTCCTATAAATTGGAGGCCATTTCTCTCTTTTATATAATAAGAGGAACAATGATAAAATCAATATAATGAAGTTTTGATAATGAAAGAAGTTGTTGCTGCTGATTTATGATTTAACAATATTTTTTCAACAATTCATTACTCTCTTATCACCATCACCTCACCATTCTCTCCATTACTATCATCACTCTCAACCTCTTTCTCTCATCATTCACACTCACTACTCGCTCCCTCTCATCATTCTCTCATTCTTTTCATCAACATTCATCAATTCAATATTCCAGAAAAATTGTAGATGATCAGCCAAAGTTAAATCGAAGACCAAATTCAAGTTATATTCATGTGGGTGAAGAATTCTAGAAAAATCAGTCAGATTTGACCCAAAAAATAGCCAATTAAGCTGAAACTTTACAGGCAATAGATCGTTCTGAGAGCTCTCCAACGAACCCAAAAATAGCTTGGAACTCATCTGGATCACAAGATATCACGGTTTCAAAATCATGAAAAATTTTAGTTTTTCACAGTCAGGTCACCCACATAAATCTGGTCGACCACATTATAACTCTATTTTGTGCAATCAACCACACCCTCAGGTCGACTGGATGGAGGTTTAATCTAGTTCAATTCTAATTCAGACAAGTCAATGACATCTTTTGCGTTGATTGAATTATCAAAAACTTGCAAAATGAAAAAAATATATATTTTAGAACTTCTTTCATCAAAAACCCAATACATTGAAAGCTTTGAAGGATTTTTGCAAAGAACTACGGATCTTTCATACCAACATTTTACATAGAAAGTGAGAAATACATGGGAAAAAAAAGCTGAGTGCAGTAGGATAGATGATTTTAGGCACTAATGATATGCTTGCAAAGTTGCAATTTCTCTATGGAAGAACTAGATGAGTAATTCACATATTAAGTAACACCAAATTACATTTTTCATCTATTATTGGTAGTAGAAGCTTCATAAAAACTTTTCAACATGAGGTCTGCAAATTTTTCCTGTTTGTGTATTAAACACATTTGCTCTAATAGATTGTTGATTCCTGAGAAGATAGGAGGGCCAGGTGATTGTAAAAGGATGTTCAATACATGCCATAAAAAAAACAAGCATGGATTTTTGAAAGTATTAAGAGAGCCTTAGATTAGGGACTCCTACTGGGAGTGATGGTATGGTGTTTGTTTCTCAAGTCATAAGGCCTGAGTTCAAGCCTGGGCACCACCACTTGAAAGAGGAAGCAAGATAAGCTTCTGCTCATTCACTGCCTCCAAAGACCCCACCTTGGCAACATAAGCATTTAGCGTTTGGGTGATGATCCTTTATTAAGAGAGACTCAAATTGAATGTCTATGGTGAATGTTTCTGACAAGAAGAAACAAACTCATGACAAGGCCACATGAAGGGTTCTTTTATTCTACATTATTGCAGAGAGTCTCGGAACCATGATTTCTGGCAGAGCTTTGAATCTGGGTGAAGGTAAGTGTCCCTCAACTGACAAAACTTTTGCAGTGTTATCAGTCTGCCAAAGTAATTAATATTGGCGGTTTTCTTTCCAGTGAAAACACTTGCGCTCATTGAGGAAAGTATTTAAACATGAGAAATATTCAGATTTTCTTACATCTGACATCCAAATTACGACAGGTTATTCACACATGTGGCTCTACCATAGTTTCTGATACAAATCAGAGCACATGTCAGGGTTTCAATCAGAAATTATCAGGTGCCTAAAGAATGCTTCATGTGGGCCTGACATTATATTGACATCATTTACAAGAATATTGAACCCAGACCTACAGTTTATCTAACATTTGGAAATCTTGTGATTCAAAATACCTTCATAAGCTACAATTTTATCCAAAATAGTAAATCACTTGGTCCATTTTAAAGATCTGAACACTGGTGTGCATACTAACACCATTGAAAGCAGATGGCCTGCTGTAAAATACTCCTTTCCTTAATATGGCACAAAAATCGAAACATAATGAATAGAAGTTGCAAAGAAGATTTTGAAAGGAAAAAGGATGGGCTTTCTGTTTTTCCAAGGCATGCTTTAGAATTTAGCCTGTCTTGAATAAATCAAATTTTATGTAAAGTAGATTTTTAAGTTGTTTTCAGAAAGATTTATTTCTGTCAAAATGTTTTCATGTTGCTTATATGTAACATAGAAAACAGAACCATTCTAATAATATTTCTGACTTTGCTGCAATAACACGTTGAATGTTGAACTTTCATGTTAATATTGCTGCAATAAATTGTTTTTGATAATTGAATGCTTGTGACTTTAACGCTTTGCAGAGTAAGATGTTTCAGTTGCAGGTATTAGATGCAAATGAGCAAAGCCACTTATGAGGATTAGGCTACTAAACTATAATAATCCTGAATAAAAATTCTAAATCCCAAATATTGTATTGACACCATAGATTCTCCTTCATCAAAGAATTTCCTGATTTTCCTCTTCCTCTTAAGAACCCATGGTTAAGGGAAATTTTCTACAGGCAAACAAAAGACATAGTTTTGTAAAATGAATTCAAGAAGCATGGAAGGAATTCTGCCTGCTGTCTACTAGAAGTTCCAGGTTCAATCCAACAACTTATGCCAAGATACAGTGAATTTCTGAAATAGAGATTGCTCAAATTGTACTGCATCAAATACATCCAACGAGTCTCTTAAAACATTCAATTTACTTTCAAATTGGAAACATGTGTTTTGCAGAAAGTACTAATATTGAGAACTTAATTATACGACAAGAACAAACAAGTGCAAGCATTATTATATACACTAACAAGAAACTTGAAACCATGATCAAATTCAAGATATGTTACACTTGATTCACTTGCAGCTTCTCACGGATGTTTAAACAATGTGTTGAGCCATTTGGTATACACATACAAAAATTGCAATTCATGCAATATTTATAATTTATTTTAGTGTTCTAATTAAATATGGTAAGATAGATATTTCACTCTGTAAAATTGAGGGAAGTTTCCACTACTTGGGCTTGCATATGGATGAAACCTATCATTGCCTTCAGCTTAGAACAGATGCAGCCATCTCAATGAACCTCTTAATATTGACAGACCTCACTGCCCGAGTCTCCAAGTGTTACACGATTATAATTTCTATTTCGAAACATAGGCTTCGATTGGTACCTTGAGATGATTATTTTATTAAAAACTTGATGCTATCATATGCTATCATCTTGGCCGATCATTAAAATCCCAATACTAAACTCATTGTACTTTAAATCTTATTTTATTATTATAATCTATTTTTACTTGTTCAAAAAAGAAACTGACACACCTGAATTCAAACCAGCAGAAACAATTCCAGATGCTGCTGAATTAGCTACAGCTTCATAATGTGTAGTAGCACCTCTGATCTGAGGGGATAAGACACTTAGAGCAGACTTTTTATAGAAAACAACTTCTAATAGATAGCACCTCAAAAAAGCATAAGTATGAAAAGAGTCTCATGCAGATAAATTAAAAAAAAAAGCCACTTGATCATAATAACATCAATGAAGAACAAAAATATTTATGACAGCATGTATCCACAGTTTGTTAAGTAATTTACTTTATTAAAGTTCCTTACGTCCTTTATATATTCCATTCCAAAGAAAAGAGATATTTCATATCCACCGTTTCAACTTATCATCATTCATTATGCTTTCTCTAAAAGTTAAATCTCTACCGCGACTCCAGATGAACAGGACCAATGACATTCAATTGGTTGCTATCTCTCTGTTCCTTCTAATTATCTAATGTTCATGTGCTTTCAGGCTACTGAGTATCCTTACAGCACTAATCTTGCATATTTCTGGCATATTTCTAAAATGCTCCTGTGATTGGTCGCTGGCCTGTTAATTCCTGTAATATGCTTGAAGTACAATCTCTAACTTATGTGGTCGCACGCTCAAAGAAGTCACTTGTGTTTTTATTAAACCAAAAAAAGAAGTTAAAAGCTGATGAATAATGAAAAGGAGGAGTCGAATAAAAGCATAGTTGCATATAAAATGATATTGAACAAATTATAATGCTCAGAGTTTAGACCAAATTTTCAATTGAATACGTTTTGACATCTCTGCTAATAGTTATCTGTTACCTATCATTTCTTACTAGGCTGTGGACCTCAGTGAACTGCAGACTAGATATATCGTACCCTACAAAATCTCCAAGTATGTACCATCTAAAGTCCATTTACATATTCAAGAGACAATGTTGAAGAAATCCTTCAATGAAGTACAACAAACTGACTAAATTTACAGTATGAGGTATGCCTTGATAGTTAAAACAAAGAAGTAGCCAACCACTAATGGTTACATATATTACAATATCCAGAGACCCTTTTATGCCAGCTACATAATGTCACATTGTTTGAAAATTAAATAATAAAATTATCATTAAAATATATATTACATAGTATCAAACTCCAATATTCAATTGGGGAAGAACAAATTAATCACATCTTGAGATAATCACCTAAAATGACGTCTCATAAGAATTCATAACAAGAGGAAAGTCAAGTAACTTTGAACTTAAAATGAGGAGAATCTGGACATAGGACAATTTTGGGAAAAAAAAGGACATCAAGTGTAAGAAAATAAATTCCAATATGAAATTTGTCTTCTTAAGCAACATAACTTCCTTCAAATCTATACAGTAAGAACATGGGAAAAGCAGGAATAAAGACACAAGCAACTAAACATAAAATGCCTATAGATATTTGGAACTATTTGACAAACAGGAAAAGATGCAGCTGTGGCAGATGAAAATTTGAAGACAAACATCCTCTGAAAAAACATGCAGATAATTTTGCATGGTTGCAAATTAGTCTTCCAAATATGTATCTGAATTGATAATGTGTGATATGCAATATGCATAAGCAAGTGTAGCAACTGTTTAACAATACAAATTTACAAAACAGAGTAGATGGGTTAGAGCAAAACAGATACAAGAAATAAAGAAAAATCAAATAAAAATTACAGCCTAGATTATAAAAATGCACATTCCACAGCGTATTGTTAAACCTAGAATTTCTAATTTTCTTTCAACCTTATTTGTTTAGAATGAGTAAAATTTCTCAATCTCTACCAGTGCCCTAAAAGAAAAATGGCACTTCCATTTACTCTTGTATGTATTTACTTTGTGACTAATCATTGAAACCTAGATATTGGGAAAGACTTTTAAGAAACAGTTACATTTCATCAAGATAAGAGCTCAGGGTATGTTACATAGAATAATACCGTTGTTGCTTTAAGTTGATTTCTCCTAACTCTTTCTTGAATTATTTTCCCCAAAATAAATGTCTGTGCTGTTTCGATGAATAATACATTTTGATAGATGCTTAATCCAATAATGGCTGTATTATATGATGGCATTCAGCTGAATATTTGTAATAAAATAACCAGGAGCTTTAATTGAATGGATGAAAAACTTGTACCACTGCACCAATGCACAAAACTGCTTGGTATTTCCCGGACTTCGCAACAGTTTGGGCAACTAGAGGAATCTCAAAGCTACCTGGCACCCAAATCACCTGTTTGTGAGGCAAAATCAACAAACTTGTAAGTGCACATTATATATAATCATGTATATTAAAATTGCAAAAACATGCTGGCAGTAAAAAAAAGATCATGGTGACTCCATTATGAAGTAACTTACATTGATATCTTCGTCGCTGACAGAATGTTTTCTGAAACAGTCTAAGGCACCCTCAAGGAGTGATTTGGTAACTATTTCATTAAAGCGCGCTGCAACCTACTCATTAAAAAATCAAATCAAATATAAATGCTTCACGGTTAACTGTAGCAAAAATCAACTCAAAAAACAAAGAAACTAAATAAATAAATGCTTCAAGGGATTAAACTTTACCACAGCAAAACGGAAGCCTTCTGTTTTAGTAATAGATCCTGTCAAGTGTTTCACAGCAGACGATACATGACGTGGACAAGGCTTGATTGGCCCGAATTTTCCATGACTAGTGAGTGACAGTGACGAGTTTTCTGAAAAATATCAAACAACATGACATGCCAGGAGAAACGAGTATAAAATGTAAAACTCCTGATTCCTGATTTTCTCTCTATGACATTGCACGTAAAAAAAAAAACAAACAAACAAACAAACGCAATACTGAAAGAAAATTAGGCAGCTAAGCATGATCAATAAATTCGTATCATTGTAACCACACCATTAACAAGCAATTTAGAAGTCTTAGAAAAATAGGAAAACGAAAGTTCAAGACATCAATACCCTCACAAACGACAAGGGAACGAAGATATTAATCAATGGTTCGTAATGATAAAAACTCAGCGCGTCGGAACAAGAAAATTACAAAATCGACCTTTAATTCGGACGTTGGATGGTTTTGCAAATAAGTGAGGGAACGAGATATGTTTCAGACAACGTTGAGATGTGAGCGTAGCTTGTCCATATGCGATTCCAGTGGCATTGGCCAGCAGATCCATTTAGCTTCACAGTCGGAGTAGCTCTACGCAGTTTACAGTTGCACCCTGGACTCTCCCCTGATACTGGTACCTTTCGGGCGATGAACGGTTTTACATTTGCACAAATTTTCGGTACTTTTAAGGTTGGAAGCAGTGGTTTCACAGAGAAGAAGGTTAAAATAAGGAAATTTGATTAAGCATTACATCATGTTGGTTTCCAAGAAAAGGAAATAAATTCTAAAAGAGCATTAACAAATTCCGGGGCAAATGATAAAGTAAAATTCTCTTGGGGGTTTGGTTGTTTTGATTCGAAACTCTCTTCCTTCGTAACTATCAATGAAAAAGTGAATGAATATAGTGAGTATGTTTGCCTAAAAATATTGTAACAAAAATCTTTTTTATTTATAGCTTTTTGCTGCTTTGTAACTAGAGAAGCTATTTTCTATGAACAAGAAGGTTCATCAAAGGATTTTCTCTTTCAATTCTTTGGCATAAATATTGCTAGTTTTGTTCAAAGAGGAAAAATTTACATATGTGGTTAATTTAATGCTAGAATTGGTTCTAATCATATCTCTATTAGTCGTCAAAATCCTCAAGTCACTTTTAGAATATGAAAAAAGCACAAAATGGAATCAATGCTGTAAAAATAAACAATTCAATCATAGGGGAAAATATTTGTTAGAATAAGGACAAGGACTTGATCTATTGGTTCTAAATGGCTTAAATAAATACCCAAAATCATGTGGCTTCACTTTTGTAGGACCACAAAGCATCTCCAATATTGATTTTCTTCTTTTGAGCCTAGACAATGTTAGCAACATCAAGAGTTTTAAAGTAGATGAAAAAATAGTTAAATCATGTCATTGCCCTTTATGTAACGGTATTGCTCTTGGAAAACATTGTTTGGTAGCACCCAAGAGTCCCAAAGTTGCCATGTGTTCCAAAGCAAACTCAAGGTGAACTATACCTCAACATCCTCAAGAACTTGTAAGCACAACATAAGTATACAACACATATGTAACCTATTAGTCCATGACTTAGGAGTGTCACAAGGACACCTTTATAATCATATAAGTGACCAAAGCAATGTAGCACATACATAACCAAGAGAAAACTAGCAAACACACGAGACATCGTTCCCTTGAGAAAGCTAAGATACATTTTTACTCTAACGCATCTAGCCCTAGGCTATAATTACAATGCTCTAGGGTAGAATCACTGAACACTATCTAAGAGTCCCAAAGTAGCTAAGTGTTCCAAAGTAGATTCAATGCAAATTCAATGTGGACTATACCTTAATGTTCAAGTACAACATAAGTATACAACTCACATGCCAGGTTAGAAGCTTTGTCAGGACACCTTGATGACTATATAAGCAATCAAACTAATGCAACACACATAACACACTCAAGAGCACTAGCATATACATAAGACATTATATCCTTAAGAGAGATAAGACATGTTCTTATTCTAACGTATCTAGCCCTAAGCCCCACTGTGTACATAATGTTGGTGACTTATGCATCAGAGCCAAAGCTCCTTTGTAAGCTTATATATCATTGTGATGCAACACATAATGAATCATAGCCATGTAATTCTTCAGGTAATGGTTAAGTTAACATGGAATCCTTAAGGATCTCCACACTCCTTTTGGCCACTATTCTAGAAGGGAAGCAGCCTTCAAACCATCAACAAGGCATACTTTCTATACTTTCCCCTACTTAAAAGAATCAACATCCTCAAAGCTTAAGTCTTTGTTTATGCACTTTTCGAAATGTGAAGAGCAAAGTGGATATTGAGGGTGTTAAACAACTTAAAGCCCATTCAACAATTGTAGACAAGAAGGTTCAACAACTAGAGTAATCAATAGTAAAGCACAAATGTTAAACTCAACTTAACATCTAATTATGCAACCTAGGTCAAGGATGAGAAAGCTTGCCATTTTTCATGTAAATAGTAGCAACTTTTCAACCTCAAGCAAGGCTTGCCTAAAATGTGAATCATCTTACTACACATTTTAGTAATACAAGTGTGTAGAAATTTGAAGGTACTCATTCCTCTTTTCCCAAACTTGTGCTCCCTAATCAACGTTACAATCCCTAAAATTATACTTCTTGCTTAAAGTCACAATCAAGAACATGTGCTCAATACTTAGAGTTATGATAGAAACTTGTGCTTCCTACTTTAAAACACAATCTAAAATAAGTGTTGCCTACCCAAAGTCACAATAGAAATTTGTGCTTCCTACTTGAAGATATAATCAAGAATATGTGCTTCCTAATTGGAGTCATCATTAAGAACATGTGTTTCCTACTTGAAGTTACTCCACCATACTCTCTTTATGTAGGAAAACATGTCTTGTTGATGGATTGAAAGTTGTTTTCCTCTAGAATGGGGGTCATAGAAGTGTGGAGATCCTCATAGGTTCCATGTTATCATAACCATAATTAAAGAACTACATGATCCTAATTTCTTTATGTACTATGTCACAACGATATGTACACTTGCAGAGGAGCTTTGGCTTCAATGCTCAAGCCATCACCCTACTCTTTGAAGTAGGGTTTAAGGCTAGATGTGTTAGAGTATGAACGTATCTTATCTCTTCTAAGAGAGCAATGTTCCTTGTGTGGTTGATTATGCTTGTTATGGTCATGTGTGTCATGTTGGTTCTATCACTTATATCATTTCATAAGATGTACTCACTAAGCTCCTAACTAATTGATGAGCAGTGGAGTACTCCAACACCCAATCATACAAGTTATGAGTGTTCATGCTCAGCTCGATCGTAATCCATGGACAAGGCAATGTGATAATGCTAGTAATTGATCAAAGCTTGAGATCGTTGTCTTCTCACATGAGCTAGTAAAATCTAGGTGTATGGTTTAACTCATTGTGAGGTATATGATCTCTAATATTGTGTTGGCCATGTCTCCTAGCTATGATGGTAATGTTTAGAAATAATTCTAATTCTAAGGTTATGAGTGGCGAGGTACCCCTACACTCAACCATACGAATATGAGTGTTTCACGCACGATCCAGTCGAACTCTGCAGATGGACTAGTTGTGGTATCTAGACAATTACTCATAGATCATAGTTCGCTGTCTTCCCACCTGGACTAGTATTAGCTTTGTCACATATGGTTTAGTCCAGAGTGAGGTGAATGATGTGTTCCTAACCAATGCTACTCTTGGGAATGATGGTAAATAATGTTAACTAAGCTAGGAGAGAGAATGGGAGAGAATCTAAACTAGCCTAAGTGTGATGAGCATCCGTTCCTTAATCATCCATATACATCTTGGACCTCGTGCATGACTACCACTGGGATTACCAAGCATATGGCCTAGGTATGCTACTGGGTTACCAAGTAGTCACACTTAAATGCTCATGATTAAGTCGTACTCATTCCGTGTGACTAGGAGATAAGGGTAAAGAGATATTAACTAAGAAAGCAATAAATAATGATAACAATTAAATAATTAAGTTAAGTGGATGCTGCAATGATGAAGTAATCTCAATCTTGATTGCCAGTCATGTGCGTGTCCAAGTACGTCACACTCGAATAAGGATGTCGTACCATTACAATCATCACACTGCAGGCATGCACTGGGAGAAAAGGGTTGAGAGGAAAACTACTAAAAACTAAACACTTAAAAACTCCAAAAAACTCTAAAAAAACTCAAAACTAGATATGTCTACTTCTTATTTATAGATGAGGAGATGCACCCAACAATTCATGACTCATCATACCCCCACGACTGAATGAAAACTCGTCCTCAAGTTAAAGTGAGAACAAGCTCCATTGATTACACAGTGGATAGGTATGGGATTACTGACTGACGAGAATGGGTTCATGCCATAGTGTGGAATCAGAAAAAAATTGAGACACAACATAGAGAATGCAAAAGAAAATCCTATAGCTACAAAATTGGTGGAACTCATGTAATTCTTGGTGGCGATGGCTCCTCCATGGGTGCCTTTCCCTTGTCTTGTGCTCTAGGTCTTGGGATTTGATGGTGTTGAAGTATGGCCTAGAGTTTCTCCTCTTTAGTTTGGGGGTCCTATGTCGTCCATGCCAATGTTTTGATGTTTGATGGAGTTGGCACCTCCCATGGGCATGGTAGTTGCGGAAACATTTTATTTGCTTTGACATACCAGGCCGCAAATACCTGCCATCCTCCTCGTAAGCTCTGGCTTTGTCTTTGTATTCTTGGAAATCTGCCAGCCTTCAAGCCAAGTCTATTGTGACATCTTTTTTTCCTTGGTAGCTTGCTTTAACCACCTCGAGTTCAGAATTTGCAACCTCCAATTTTTGTAATAATTTCTTATGTTCTGCAAATTTTGTTTCATATCTGACATAGGTGGTGGCTACCTGTTGCTCGAGCTCTATTCTCGGGCACCCTACTATTAACATGGCAAGGTTGGCATACCGTAGGTTTGCCAACTCTATGTACTCTGTAAGGTCTTCGATCTGCAAGTCCCAATTCTTGACTTCCGCCTGGTGGACAAATGCATATGTGTCCAATATGACCTGCTAATTAATGTGTTGAGCACTGAGAGTGTTGATGTGGGCCTTGGCCATATGGATCTCCTTCTCAATGATCTGTTTATACATCCCCACCTAGTCCCAGAAATGCTCCTTTATCTTCTCATGTCGTTTAGCCTCATTCTGCCATGCACTTATTTCAATAGCCATCTTCTGACAGATGGCACATACCTCCTTCATCGAGAGGGTTCAATTTTTCCTAGCTAAATAGTTCTTGTCCTGGTTGACCCTGACTAGCTATTCTTGTAGCTATTGAAAATGTTTTTCAAGAACATTATTTTGTTTTTCCACAAAGGTCAACCGAAGGTTGTCAGCAACCAGTTGCTTATTTTCCTCTTGTAAGGCTTTGAGTGCCTTGGTATGCACGTAAGTTTGTGCTTATGCTGCAGAGGCATCCCAAATAGCCTTCTCTTTTTCTTCTGCCACCTTCTTATTCTCTATCAATAGTTTGGTCAATTGCTCAGTTTTGAAAGTGTCCAGCTAGTCTGCGGGAACAAATTGCAAAGGATCTTGCTATGCTGCTTGTAGGGCCATAAGCCTTTCTTGCAATTTTTGCACCTCTGCTTCAATGTGCTCAACCCTCATCTTTGTCAAGAATAGCTTCCCCTTAGTGGAAATGACGTCTGATTGAATTACTGTAACATCCTAAGGAATGTCAAACAGGGATGTCATTACCTATCTTGTTTATAGCAATCGATCAAATACATCCTCATGTTCCGCAGGAGTCATTGAGGTTCCTACCAAAGTTTGAGCATCTCATGCTCCTGTAAGGTCTATCAGTGGCACAATAAGTACATTGAAGAATTTCTTAATGTGGTTTGTGACCACTTTTGCGGCTCCTGCTGCATCCTAGTGCTACATGACCACCACCGTGGCCCCTTCACCAGTTTCTAATTACACTTGAAAGGATGCAGCGTTCCCTGAGATCTGTTGTGATCAAGTGCTCTACCCTCCTCTTGTATGGATAGACACTTCACCCCTTGCACGATCCAAGGAAATCGTGGGCTATATGGCATCATCGATGACTTTGAAGAGATTTGCAGCATCACAACTTCCCCAACTAATTGTCTCAATGATGGCCCTGAGATGGCTCATCGACGATCTATAATCTTGTGGTGGCGGCTGCTGATCCTAGCCCATGCTAGGCCCTACTTCTTGTTGTTGGGTGGATCCCGTGCTTGGGAGTTGGCTGGGTCTTGCAAGTTGAGTTGTAGTTGGCCCACTCGTTTGTTCTTTTTCTTGTTCTGGTCCTAGTGTCTCACCAGTGATTTTCCTTACGGCTGGTGGCTTTAGCAATTCAGTGTATGAAGCATTTTGGGATTTTTGGAGGACATCATTGGTATATCCTCTAATGCCAGCATGTTTGCACAGCTTCCTGATAAGACAAGGGAAGGGCAACGCAAGCTTCCCTATCTTCCGTTCTTCAAACTACCTTAGGATCTCCATAAAATATAGGTGAGGTAGGTCAGCATTAACCTTTCCCATCAACACTACACATCCTCTTACCGCATATGTTGAAATTCTTTTTAAGTCCTTTGTGGGGAAGAGGTGATAAGTCCCTATCTTGAAATAGATCCTCTCTTCCGTCATTAACTCTCCAAATGTCTTATCCTCCTTACCATATGCCCTTTTCAACCAAACTCATTGTGCATCAAGGTCTGAGCGGGTTGACAACTAAACAACCTTTGGCCTTGTATTCGGAAGGTTTAATACTTCTGAAATGGCCTAAATAGAGAAATCCATAGTCACACCACAAATGTTGACCGTGGTGCCTTGTTCTTTGTTGTGCCAGAATTGGTATGTTTCCCCTAGGTACTAGGCATTGCTTTTAGAGAGGATAGGCCATAATGGGAACCCTTTGAGGTGATCCCTAATAGCCTCTAGAGAAAATTCTGCAAAAGATTCAAAATTTAATTCCACAATCACTGCAGTGAATATGGACCTTTCATGGATAGCCTGAACATAATCCTGGGGCAACGTGAGATGTTGTCTTTATTCAGGCGCTACTGCAACTCCTCCTTCTGCCTACCTTGACTATACAATAACAGGGTCCTCCTGGTGGATACTAAATGATTGATCCTCCTACTCTGCATGTTGTCTTGTAGGAACTTGTCCTTCACCTCTCCTAGGTCGTTTACTCCCACCTTGAGCAGGACCTTCCTGTTGTCCACGTTTTGGGATCATCTACAATCACATGGGGTCTATCGTTAGTAAGGTTGTTACCAAAGTTAGGTTATACCTTACTGCTTACCTTAATTGAATTATTTTATCTCCATGTAATGTTAATTAAAATGCCCCCTAAAGATTATAATAGTGAGTCCTCTTTACTCAGGTAGTTTCCCAAATCTAGTTTCCTGGTATACCTAAGGAGATGAAATTATTTTTGACACTTTTATCCTTAATTTTATAGCTAATTACCCTTAATAATGTCCTTCAGGTGATGAAAAATTTTAAAAAAAGTTATGCACTATTCGGCATGTGCCCCTCCCCCACGACTGAGCTGAACACTCCAGGTTCAAGTAGGTTCAAACGGAATGAAAATTGGAGGACCAGCGAGTGAGTTATGGATATGAAACCAAGGGATGTGCAATCACATGACGTAGAGAGAAAGTTGAAAGACTTCCCCCACGTGAACAGTTGAAAACAATGGTAAGTAGCACGGGGGGTCACGTATATATAGTTTTATGAGACGCGATATCGTGGCCTATCGATGTTAAGGCACTATGAACTATACCAAAATTTTTAAAGATTTTTCTGAAGTAACAATGTAAACTAAGGAAATGTGGACGAGTGTTAAAGGGTTCCAGGGTAATTCAACTAGGTCTGAAGGCATAAATAATTATGATGGTATGGAATTTATCAATAAGGAAGAGAAAAAAGGCTATGTGATGGTTCATAGGAACATTCGAATCAGAGGGATAGTAATAGGAGAAAGAACTTCGTTGAAAATATGCTGAGGGTAATAGATGGTGGGTGGAAGTTGTGTTATGAGCGCAAATTACAAAAATTACGCAAGTGGGTCCTCCCCAAAGCAGGTTCCAACCTATAATGCCCTTGCGTAACCACACTTAAAAGTGTTCGTAGGCACTAGAAGGCTTAAATGTAATCCACACTAGTTCCACAAAACACACACATGTAAGTATCACCGGAATAAGGTACGAATTCTATGCTATACAAGACACGAGCTACAATTACATGAACAACGAGATGAGATGGGGTATAGAAGGGATTGTAGAGATTAGGACATGAGGTAACTGGCCCAGGGTACAATGAATCCTATGAGCAAAGCATGATTAATGTGTCATTAACCCGTCATTCCAAGATCAGGACCAAGTCCATTCCTTTGATCAGTGACACTGCATTGTTTCATCCCATGATGAGTGACTATGAGAGTACCATAACAACAAGGCGTATGATCACTTGACATTGTGTTCAAGGGAGGAGTGATTTTTTTTGTTTTGTGGCACTTTCTTTATGTGTGTGTGTGTGTGTGTTTTTTTTTTTTGTCGATTGCTGAATCCAGAGAAGCCACCAACCTTCAGGCATGGGTGCATGTCTTTCCAGTGGGACCCCCTAGAATAGCATTGGATTTTTGAGTGCCTTTTGATTACTCTTACTCCCATTTTGCATTAGATCTACAAGGATCTTAGTACAACCACATTGCGTGATAACTCTCACAGACATCACCAAAGAGAATCCACAAGTCCCCTTGAAGTCACACCCTAATCATTTCTTCTTGATCCATCCTTCTTCATTCTAGGTATAATGAACAAAAAATTAATTTTAAATTTTAAGTTTTAAGAATGTCAAGAATATCACTGTACCCTCGAACAGAACCTCTTATTTGTAGAATGGATGAGTGAATGTAATGGGCTCACTATCCAAATAATTGATCACTCGAGACTCGGTAACATAGAACACACCTCAACCAATCAGCCACATGAATGTTTTATTCATAGATGCGATTAATTATAAAAAGATAAAAAGACAACAAGACAAAAAGGTAACAAAAAAGAAATTTAAAAAATGAAAAATTGGAAAACAAAAAATTGTAAAATTAAAGAAAATGAAAAATATTTATTAATCTTGCTTGTTATTAGAATGGGGGATATCCCCCATAACTAAATGGTTGAGCATGGCGAGGATTAATAAATGAAAGGTGAGGATCCTTGCATGTTGGAAATATTGAAACTTGGTCGTACTTACCCCATTGGGGTTCACACACCTAATTATAGTAAGCATAGCGGGGCAATTTGTAAGATGTGGTTCCTGGGTAAAGAGTTGACCCACTATGATACTTGAGACCGTAAGATGGCATGCAAGGATCGGAATGTTGCCCTCTATCGCTGTATTCATTGGGCCATATGGTTATCAGAGTGTTAATTGGTGGCCTTGACAAAGTGACACGAGGCGTTGGATTCGAGGAGAAGGATGCACCACAGTGTTGGACTTATGCTAAGTTGGCAAATGCAGTGGCCTTGGAACTGTGTTGTCCCTTCCTACGGTCATGTCTAAAAAAGGGACATCTTTGATGTTGAGGAGGTCTCTCATTGTTGTTGGCAATAGTAGCACAAGTAACATTCGTGGGTTGTTGCTATGGTGTAGACACTTCAAGAATAGTTGGTGGCGATGTAGAAGGAGGAAAAGGATGAGAATGTTAAAAATTAAGAGAAGTGTAAGGTACATAAGGTGGTGGTTGTGTTGAGGACATGGAATGATAGTATTGAGGAGAATAGTAATGCAGCGAGATAGAGAATGTTGACCCAGTTGGGGAAATAGGATGTTGGACTAGATAAGCATTTGTATTTGGATGATACGAAGGGTGTCTCTAGTTTAGGGATGGATTCCCCCATGACTGGGATTGTTGCCACTGTGATTGAACATGAAATCTCTATACGAACTCTGGGTGTAATGTGCTTCCCCAATGCTCATATAAATGTAACAAGATTGGGCATTGGCCCTTGGGGTGATCGTACAGGCAAATGTTGCATTCATACGTATGATTGGCAGTTGAGCTCTTATCTTCCTCATCCCTTCTTTCCGATTGTCTAATGATACTTTTTCCTGCTTCTCGGGTTGTCAAAACTCTATCTCTAATAATATTGATATATTCTCCACATTTTTTATGCATCCATTCCAACATCTTATTAATCTTTGCCTTGATTTCTTCTAATGATTATTGTATTGGCAAAGATGGTTCTTCCT
>MNCI01032899.1:484508-532892 GCA_015680685.1 Gnetum montanum | reverse complement strand
CCAACCGTTATCAATGTTGTTCCATGCATAGGCATTGTAGAAGGCTTGTAAATATTGTTGCAAATCTAAGTCATAGCCTCCTAAGAAATTGGGAAAGTTGTTTAAAT
Source organism: Gnetum montanum (assembly GCA_015680685.1). Classification (NCBI taxonomy): domain Eukaryota; kingdom Viridiplantae; phylum Streptophyta; class Gnetopsida; order Gnetales; family Gnetaceae; genus Gnetum; species Gnetum montanum. Next base: position 532,785 of record MNCI01032899.1, on the reverse strand, counting down.
CGAGCTTGGGTAGGCGACTCTCTTTACGATGCCTACGGAAGATTCGAACAGCCTCTTGTATTTGCATTAGGCTTGTAGTGGCTAGTAGGGGTTTATCGTCATCGAGTAAGTTATGCTTTCATGCATTGGGATGATGCTGTCTTCGTTTATGTTTATAAGAAACCCGCACCTTAGATTGCGTACTCCAATCTTCATTGTCATATAATTTGTTGGTTCTCCAATGAATTTCCTCACTAGATATGGCATTATTATGGTCTTGTAAGAGAGGTATGGTTGTGAAATTGTGTGTGAATTTGTATGTGACTTTTTGTAATTATTTCTTCCTAAAAGATGTATCATTAATTCCTATACAATGACCTTGTATGATATAACTAACCTAGATAACTAGCATCGTCCCTGGCAACGACACCAATGATGACTAGCGAGGTACCCCTACACTCAACCATACGAATACGAGTGTTTTACGCATGATCCGGTCAAACTCCACAGATGGACTAGTTGTGGTATCTAGATGGTTACTCGTAGATCGTAGTTCGCTATCTTCCCACTTGGACTAGTATTAGCTTTTTCATGTATGGTTTAGTCCAGAGTGAGGTGAATGATGTGTTTCTAACTAATGCTACTCCTGGGGTATGATGGTAAATAATGTTAACTAAGCTAGGAGAGAGAATGGGAGAGAATCTAAACTAGCCTAAGTGCGATGAGCATCCATTTCTTAATCATCCGTACACATCTTGGACCTTGTGAACAACTACCACTGGGATTACCAAGCGTATGGCCTAGGTACACTATTGGGTTACCAAGTAGTCACACTTAAATGCACATGATTAAGTCATACTCATTCCGCGTGACTAGGAGATAAGGGTAAAGAGATATTAACTAAGAAAGCAATAAATAATTATAACAATTAAATAATTAAGTTAAGTGGATGCTGCAATGATGAAGTAATCTCAATCTTTATTGCCAGTCATGTGCGTGTCCAAGTACGTCACACTCGAATAAGGATGTCGTACCATTACAATCATCACACTGCGGGCATGCACTGGGAGAAAAGGGTTGAGAGGAAAACTACTAAAAACTAAACACTTAAAAACTCCAAAAAATTTTAAAAAACTCAAAACTAGATTTGTCTACCTCTTATTTATAGATGAGGAGACAGGCTGTGATATCGCGTACGCAATATTGCATCTAGGCTGCGATATCGCGTACGTGATAACGCGTACACGATATCACAACCAACAATTCATGACTCATCATAAGGAAAATAGTAAAATAATCTACTCTAGCCTAGTGCAATGAGTATCCATTCTTGGCTTATCATACACGCCTTGGGCTCATGTAACCATTATTGAGATTGCCAAGTGAGTTCACTATTGAGAAAATTAAGTGAAACCACTACTGGGTTACCAAATGATTACACTTAATGCTCGAAACCAGTCATACTCATTCTACTTTACTAATGAACAAGGAATGTAAAGTACTTGGAAATATAAATGGTTAAGCTAAGGAAATAGTAAAAACTATGGTAAGTAAAATAGTAAAGCTAAGTGGATGTTGTAATGATAAAGCAGTCTTGATCTTTATTTCCATCATGAACTGTTTCCAAGTACACTTTACTCGAATAAAGATTCCAAAAAATTGCTCAAAACCATACTACAGGCATTGATTCTATCACTAAGCTATGAAATTAAACTGCCAGAGTTTCGGTACAAGTTGACTGAATTATGTGTTAGACTATGTGCTGAAGTGTTGTATTTATAAGCATGCATGTGTCTGATGATATCAGATATTTGATGTCGTAGATAAGGCTCTAATATCTGATACACAATATTGCAACTTCAATATCAAATGCTCGATATCATAGCCTTACAAAACACATTTTATCATACCCTTACAACTGACTGAAAAATCATCCTCAAGTTAAAATAAAATGAGGATCACATTCCTTACAAAATTTGGAAGGTAAATTTACATGACTGACTGACTATATACATGACTCTTTATGTTGCAATGGTGTGTTACAAAAATTACATAAGGCACGACATGATAAATTTTATAAAAAAACAAACAAAATCTGGATGAAGCTTAACGTAGCCTAAGTAGTTCCTAGTGGTGGTGGCTCCTCCATCAATTGCTTCCCCTTGTTGTTAGGCTTCTAGAATTTATATATGTTTAGGAGTGCCTAAAGCTTTTCTTCCTCCATTATTAGGTCATGTCCCATCCATGTTTGTTGTGCAATGTGTGATGGAGTGAGTACATCCCATGGGCACAATAGTTGCGAGAACATATTATTGGCCTTGACGTACTAGGCTATGATGCCTCCTCTCTTCTTCAAAAGCTCTAGCCTTTTCTCTTAATTTATGATAGTTGATAGTCTCCTAGCTAGGTTCCCTACTACATCTTTTTATCCCTGGTAGATAACCTTGAATACTTCTAATTCAGAGTTTTCCACTTGAATTTTTTGTAAAGCATCTTTACAATTTGCAAACTCTTTCTCATACAAGGCATATGTGGCTACTATTTGTTGTTCCAATTCATTTCTGGGCCTACTTGCTATTAACATGGTCAAGTTAGCATAACGAAGGTTAGTTAACCCCATGTACTTTTTTAGATCCTCAATCTGCAAGTCTTTATTATTTTCTTCCACCTGGTGAACATGGGCATAATTGTCAAAGATGGGATGTTAGTCAAGATTATGTGCTGAAATGGTATTGATTTTGGCCTTCACCATTTCAATTTCTTTCTCATTGATTTGCTTGTACATGCCCACTTGGTTGTGAAAGTGTTCTTTAAGCCTTTCGTTTTTCTTTATCTTATTTTGCCACATGCTAATTTTTGGTGGATGGTGTATACCTATTCAATTAAGAGGATTTTATTTTCTTGTGCAAGGTGGCTTATGTCTTTGTTGACCCTCACTAGTTATTATCTTAACTAGTGGATGCTTTCCCCTAAGATATTCTTCTATTTTTCCACAGTGGTCAACCACATATTATCTACAACAAGCTATTTATTTTCTTCTTGAGCTATGGTGAGTGCCTTAACATGTGCATATGTTTTAGCTTCTGCTAATGATGCATTCCACAATTCTTTCTCCTTCTTATTTTCCATCTATTTGTTCTACTCAATTAGGCAATTCATCTACTCTGTCTTGAATTGTTCCATCTGATCAGATGTAGTGAATTAAGTTGGATCTTACATTTGACCCTTAAGGTTGTGAGCTCTTTTTGTAGTTTAAGAAGTTCAGCTTTTGCATGCTTTGCCATAGTTTCTACCATGACTAGTTTACCTTTGGTAGCAGTCATTTCTAACTGCACTATAGTGACATCACTTGGGATGTTGAAAAGTGTTGTCATTACTTCTCCAGTCTACAATAGTCAGTTGAGCACATCTTCATGATCTGCATGAGTCATTGAGGTTCTAACTAACACTTGATCATCTTTGGCTCCAGTTAGATCTGCCAATGGCACAACAAGCACATTGAAGAACTCTTTTACATGATCAATGATCACCTCTACCACTCCTACTACATCTTGGTGCTGCATTATCATAACTGTGGCTCCTTCTCTAATCTCTAACATCATTTGGAATGATGCAGCATTTCCAGAAATCTATTGTGACCATTGGTCCCCTCCTCCTGACTACAATGAGGTTTGTCCACTCCTAGAATTCGTTGAAACTGTGGGCTGGATGACACTATTTATAACTCTATAAAAATTAGCCTCCTCCCTTGTTCCCTAGCTAATGGTCTTTCTAATCTATTGTAGATGACTCATTGAAAGCCTATAATCCTGTGGCAATAGTGGTGGAACTTGCTATTGCCGCTGTTCTTGTTGCTACTACTACTAGCCACTAGAACCTACTTGTTGTTATTATTTAGTCTATGTGGTTTCTCTAATGCTAGTTTGCTCCTCACCCTAATCCTTTCTAGGTGGTGTTGGTTTGAGTAGTTTAGCATATGAGGTGTTCTTCACCTTCCTGGGAATGTCGTTGGTGTATCCCAAGATTTTAGCTCATGTACACAACTTCTTAATAAGGCAAGGAAATGGAGTGTTAGTTTCCCTGCCTTCCTTTTTTCAAACCACCTCTAGATCTCCATAAAGTAGAGTTGTGCAATGTTGGTATTATATTTTTCCATTAGGATCACACTTCCCTTAGCTGCATAGGTGGATAACTTATTTAATCCTTTTGTTATCCTTTCCTCTAGAGTTAACTCATCATATCCCTTATCTTCTTTGCCATATGCACATTTCAACCATAATTTTCAGGTTTCAACATCTGATCTGGTGGGTAAATGTGCTACCCTTGCCCCTTCATTAGGTATGTTGAGAGATTCAACTATTTCCTTGATTAAGTATGACATAGAGATTCCTTCGATGTTGATAGTGGTGCCTTCTTCTTTATTATGCCAGAACTAATAGGTTTTCCTAAGGTATCATTCACTATTGTCTAAAAGGATGGGCCATAGTGATGACTTTTGGAGTTGCATCGTTACCACTTCTGGAACAAATTCCATGAATGAACCAAAGTTCATTTCCACAATGACTATGGTCATGATTGATTTTTCTTGGATAGCTTAGAGGTAGTCTTGCGATAACGTGAGGCATTGTCCTTGTACTTGTGGTTTCCCTACCTGTCCTTAGGTCAACTATCTGGTGGTAGGAGTTTCCTAATGAATGCAAAAGGATTGGGCTTCTCTCTCCACATGTTCTAGTTCTTGTCCTCTTATTCAGCCTCTACCTTGGCCTCTTGGTCTCTTACTTGTAGCTTGTAAGGGTCCTTCTTATGCTCCTCTCTTTGGGAACATCTGCAATCAATCAAGGGTTTGGAATTACTAAGGTGTTCTTATTTATTATTCCATATCTTACCCATATCCTTAGTTACATTAAGTTCTTAGTTCATTATGATTACATAGTGAATTTTCAAAAAGTTATCCCATAAGTATTAGCTTCTTTAAAATCCTTCACAATTGTCTAATTTGCTCTTATTCATGGCTCATAATGACGGTTATGGTTCCTTAAGAGCATTATTTAAGTGTTTTGGCATTAATATGATTGATATTTATTAAAAATTTTCAAATTTTTTATTCATACTTACCCTTAAAATATCTTCCAAGTGTTAGGATTTTTTGAAAAAATCGACTCAAATTTTCTTCATGCTTACCCTTAAAATACCTTCCAAGAGTTAGGATTTTTTGAAAAAGTGGCTCAGATTTTCCTTACTAGCACTCTTCCATGACTAAGATGAGCACTTCAGAATCAAATAGATTTGAAAATCATGAAAATTGGAGTAATAATGTGCAAGTTATGGCTTGGCAAAGCTAGGAGGTCAGAGCTTAAATCAGAGAGGCAAAGTTGAAAAATCTCCCTTAGGTGTAAATGTGAGAAATGAAAAATTTGGCTAAGTGTCTCCCTATTTATACTTTTTTTTTTATTTGATATTGGGGATCCAACATCGAGGATCCAATATCAAGACAACTCCAATATCAAAGATATCGGACATCCGATATTGGAGGCTAAAAATTTTCATTTTTTGATGAATTTTGAGGATGGATAATGAATCCAATTTGATTTTTTGGAAGGGTTGAAGTGTATTCATAGGGTCTTGAGTGATGAATGAGACATATTTCTTCAAAAAATTGGCATGGATAGTTTGTAAAGAAGGAATCTTGAGCTATGAAAGTTCATGAAGTTTTGATGAGATGGGTAATAAATTTCTTTAGTATAGAATGAAGTTATGTGATGTAAAGGGAAGTTTTGATGAACATTTATTAGTCTTGCAATGTTCAAGATGATGTGGAATTGCTAGAAAAGTATAAGATACAATAGTTATACAAGTGGATTCTCCCCAAAGCAGGCTCCAGCCCTTAATGCCCTTGTATAACCATGCCTAAATGTGTCCTTAGGCACTTAAGGAGTTGAATGTAATGCATACCTTTTAAGCAAAACACACATGTTAGTACCACCAAATTAGGAAAATGACTCTATGTTACACAAAACCACAAGTTATGATTATTCAAATAGTGAGATGAGATGGACTTAGAAGGGATTGCAGAAACTAGGACATGAGGTATCTTACCATAGGCATAATGAATTTTTGTGTTTTATTAGTGGTTAAAGTAATCAATAGCCTTCTTGTCTAAGATTCAAACCAAGTCTATACCACATTCCAGTGACATCGCATTATCTCATCTCTTGGCATTACAACCATAAGACTACCACTATTACTAGGAGTATTGTCACTTGGCATATTGTCCAAGGAAGGAGTTTATTCATGGAACTTTTTCATTTTTTAGATTTCTAAAAAGCCATGTACCTTCAAGCATGGGTAACATGTCTTTCTAGTGGAACCCCTGAAAATTTATTTTGTGCTTTTATATTTTTTATCTATGTCAGCCTTACTAGAGGACTACCTTTAGGCATGGGTAACATGTCTTTCTAGTGACATGGTAAGGTAGCACTTATTATACTCTTAATCCCATTTTTGTTTGATCTATAAAGATATAATACAACCTAGAAAACATGATAGAATTTAACAGAAGTAATCCAAGAGAGTCCACAAATCCCCTTGACATCATACCCTTTTCATTCCCACTTGGTTCTCCACTTTTTTTAACAGGCATAATGATCACAAGTTTATTCTTAGTTGTATGGTAAGAAGAATATCGTTATGGCCTTGGTAAGAACCTCTTATTAATGGGATGGATGGATGTATAGTGTGGGCTCACTATTTAGATAATTAGTCCCTTATGACTTAGTAACATAGAGAAATCTTCACTTTATTGGACTACATCTTGCCTTATTCATAATGTGTTTTATTAATGATCAAAATTATTTACAAAGGAAAATGAAAACGAAGTATGAAAATATAGTAAAAATTGGAAAAAGATGTATAGAATGAAAGATGTCAAAAAGTGGAAAATCATTAAAGAAGTGAAAAATGTGGAAGAATATTAAAAATTTAAGAAATGAAAAAGTATAAAAGAATGAGAAAAATATTAAAGAATGTGAAAAAGTATAAAAGGATGGCAAAAATTTTATCAAAGAATGTGAAAATGTATATCAAGAAATTAGAAATTAGAAAGAATTGTAAAACAAAAAAATTCAAGCACTTATTAATTTCAAAATCAAGATAAGGTGTCTTCCCCATGAATGAACTCATGGGCGAATGTTCAGAAAATGCCCTCTAGATCTCCTAGATCATACACTTTAGGTGGTTTACTTACCATCTTTAGTGATTTAACTTTTTAGTTATTGTCCCATGTAATCTTGATGGTAATAGAATCATGATCATCTAAGTTTTTGTTTTCTTTTCCCATTAGTGTATGATCATAGTTTAATATTTTCATTTTTGGATCTTTAGTTAGGGTCATTTTCTTGGAATGGGAATTAATAAGTAAATCAGATTGTTCCATGCATATTTTGAACAATTTAATGTTCTTAGTTGTTGGCCATAGGGTGTCTTTTGGGTTAGTGGCCCTTGCTCTTTCTTGTACACACACTTGTTGTTTAGATTTGATATGGACTGATGTGCTGACTGTGTTGTCATTCTAAATGGTCGATCCACCAATGCACCCTTTTCCTTCAATAATAATGCATGGAATTCACTATGTGTGTATGGTTCCATGCATGTCTTTCTTAGAGATCTCAACGGATAGATCTCTCGTACATAGCTTAGCATCAATTGTGCTAAGCCATGCTCTCCCCATGATAATTGGAAATCCCTTATCCTCATTCTTCACATCAATTATAAGAAAGTCTGTTAGATAAGACCACCCATTGACAATGGTTACTACATCATCAACCTATCCCAAAGGAATGGTGACCGATTGATCTACAAGCTCTAATTGGATGTTGCACTTCTTCAAGGATCATAGGTTCCATGCTTGATATGTTTTATAAGAGATCAAATTTACCTTAAAAGCTAACTCTAATAGAGCTTTCCATGGTAATTTTCCAACTACTTGTAAACAAATTAGAGGAATCCCTAGATCAATTCTTTTCTTAGGGAGTGGCCCTACCTTTATCCAGTTTGTGACTATTTTGTTGAGCATGATAATTTTCATGTTTGTGTTTGATGATGATGGAAGCTTGTTTTTGATAAGAGGATTTGTTATGGGAGAAGTTGATCTCAATAAAGTGTTAATTCGACCGGCCTTTTGGGATGTGTCCTAAAAGAAGGATGTTTCTTTGTTTTGCCCTTAGTATTGCTAGTATGATCCTTTGTTTGTATGTTTATTGCCCGGGCAACTCTCCTTTGTTGCAGTTGTGATGGCAATTTACCTTGCATAGTAGGTGGTGGCATTGGTGGTAAAGGAGTTGGATGTTGATTTGAAGAATTAGCTATTTGCAGATGCATGTATGGGTTTGAGTTGGTCCTTGGTGGCACCAGGTTGTGGTACTCCGATGGATAGTATTATGGAGTTTGAACAATTTTATTTGTTGGTGAGATTGAATGTTGGACATAGTATCCATAAGGGTTAGGTTGCTGATATGAATATTGTTGATGTGGTGGTGGCATAGCCCACAATTTGGGTTGTTTCCACTACTTATGGTACTACTCTTATGGTTGTGGCAAAGCTCTGTTGGGATAATACATTGGTTGGATTTTTTTTAGTAATTACCTTAAGGATAAGATAACATTTTGGGCATCTACTTTTTAATAAATTTGGGGTTGAGTTCATATGCCCTTGTCTCTTGTAGATGTGCCATGACTGGACAACATCCCTTGGGATGTTTGTACTAATACACAGTACAACCTTTCTCATTGGTAGAGCTAGTGTTTAAACATTCAGCCATTATAGCCACTTTGCCTTTTCATCCAACATGTTTTTCTTTTTCTTATCCAAAGGCTTAATTTGCTCTCTCTTGCACAATCTTTAAGGCTGTTGTACACCTCTCATCAACTAAGTACCATATCTTTGCTACTTGTATCAATAGTTTTTCCTTTCATATTATCTAATCTAAGGTTTCGTCCTCTTGGGTAGCACACACTCGTGCATATCTCTTTCTCATTGATGGATCATTGTTATATTTCTCAATTAATTCTCTCTTTCTTAACTCACCTTCTTCCTTTGCTACATGATCAGTTAACCTTTGGATGTGATGAGTAGTCATCTTAGATAATCTTCCTTGGGCATAAATTCCGAATGTCTCCATGTTTTTGTTTTGCAACCCATCTACAACGTGCCTTAGTTGTTTCTTCAATGAGAATCCATGTCCTAGGCATTTGTGTAGTGAGTAATATCTTCCGATTGTCATATCAAGGGTTTCATAAGTTCTTTATTTCCATCCTAGGATAGTAGGTGGTGGCATTGACACCTATGAGTAGGTTTAATACTTATCATTGAAGATCTCTAGCATGGTACTCCATCTTTTGATTGATTTAGGTTTAACTGATCGGTACTAGCTCTTTGCCTCTTTCACAAGTGTTCTTGGGAACAAATCTAACTTTTTCTAGTCACTTTTGATATTCTCTAGGGTGTAGCCATCATACAAGGCTTGAAGGTGGTGGTGTTGTGGATCAGCATGATAGTCACTTTCAAATCTTGGCATGTTGTTCATATCAAACTGTTTAATATTACTATCCCTCACATGCTTGGTTTGAATGCATACAACATACTGTATGTTAATCATACTATGAGTTGTCATTAGGGGTCATCATCTTGATCAATTTTGTGAGCTCTATTATAGTAGTGCCCCCTTCTGTGCTCATCTCTTTCATGATTTCTACTATTCCTATGTCTACACTATTTGTACTCTTCATCTTCTGAATTAGAATGTCTTGAGTAATAGTCATGACGGTCATGAGTTCTCCTCTCTTTCTTATCATGGTCTCTATACCTTTGCCTCCTACTGTCAAAGTCTTCTAATGATCGTGAGGATGCAGATGAGGCAGTAGGAGAATGGTGTCAGCTTGTCCTCCTATGATGACTCTAATGCTATTCTCTGTGAGATCCAACAAGAACTCTTGGCCTTGGGTCCTGCTTGTGCCTTGAGTCTTTTGCCTCTCTTCTAAGTGTCTCTGCTAAGTCAGAGCATGACTAATTCTTGATAGGTTCCTCTAATCAAATGATAGGAATTTGTAACTAGAACTCATGATTTTGGTAAAGTTGTTTAGTTGTGAATTCATCTCCATCAAGCTCTTCCAAGACAATAGGAGAGTTGGCCTTCTTTCCTTTGTTCTGATCATGTCTAGTCTCCATGGCTTTGTCTCTTCTTAAACACTCCTTAGTGGGCTCATAGGGTTTGGTCACATGATACCCTCCAAGTGCCTAACTCAGTTTCATCCCCCTAAGAGAAATTTGAGGCATCATGGGTGCTGAACGTTTTAGTGGTAGAATAATGTTCCCTTGAAGATCTCTCCATCTTAATTAGTTGTCCTAATTAAAGATGAAGGTGAAATCAGGATAGTAAGGATCATGATGAGCATATGAGATCCTTGTTTGCATTAGCATACTCAAGTCTTCTTCCTCTTTGATTCTATCATTACTTATATGTAGTTCCTTGGTAGGTGATAATGTATCCTTTCTTGAAGCTAGGTTATGGTTTAAGACATTTGATTTAAGTGTGCTTAGTTAGAGTTATAGATTTTAACTTTGTGTTTCAAATACAACGAACTTTGTATAATCAATTACTTAGCATACATTGACAAGTCCCTGAAAATAGTGCCAATGATCAGTGGTGGAGTAATCTCACACCCAACTATACAAGTTATGAGTGTTCATGTGTAGCCTGATCATAATCCATTGACGAGGCAAAGTGATTATGCTAGTAATTGGTTAAAGCTCAAGATTGTTGTCTTCCCACCTGAGCTATTAAAATCTAGGTGTATGGGTTAATTCACTATGAGGTATATGATCACTAATGTTGTGTTGGCCATGTCTCTTAGGTACGATGGTAAAATGTGAAAATAATTCTAAGTCTAAGGAAAATAGTAAAATAATCTGCTCTAGTCTAGTGCTATGAGTATCCATTCCTGGCTTGCCGTCCATGCCTTGGGCTCATGTAACCATTATTAGGATTACCAAGTGAGTTCACTACTGAGCGAATCAAGTGAAACCACTACTAGGTTACCAAACGATTATACTTAATGCTCGAAACTAGTCATACTCATTCTTCTTTACTAATGAACAAGGAAAGTAAAGTACTTGGAAATATAAATGATTAAGTTAAGGAAATAGTAAAAACTATGGTAAGTAAAACAGTAAAAATAAGTGGATGCTGCAATGATGAAAAGTAATCTTGATATTTATTTTTGTCATGAATTATGCCTAAGTACAATTCACTCGAATAAATACTTTGGACAATTGCTCAATACAACACTATAGGCATTCATCCTATTACTAAGCCACGAAATTAAACTGTAAGAGTTTCGGCACAAGTTGACTGAATTGTGTCTCGGACCATGTGCCTAAGTGTCATACTTATAGGTAGACATGTGTCCCATGATATCGAATATCTAATGTCATAGCTAGGGCTTCGATATCAAATACATGATATCGCAGCTTCAATATTGGATGCCCAATATCATAGCCTTACAAAATGCATTGTCACCAATGGACTAACATTTGATGTACGGTTATGTTAGATGGACTAACCTGTGATTTACACTTATGTTATGCATGTAGGTGTTGTGATTGTTGAGGTGTAGTCCATCTTGGATTTACTTTAGGATACTTTGCTAGTTTTAGACTCAAGGATGGTGTCAAATGGTGCTTCTCTAGAGCATTACCATTACACTTGGTATTAAAGCCATGGTTTGCAATTTGAGGTTAGTGGTAGTTTATGATCATGATTTGTTGTTCATGAATCATGTGCTCCTATTGTACACAAAAACAAAAGAAAAAGGATCAACTGGAGATGGTAGTCAGGGTAGTCATGGATCAACTGGAGATGGTAGTCAGGGTAGTCAGGGTAGTCAGGGTAGTCATGTGTACAACTGGAGATGGTAGTTAGGGTAGTCATGTGTAAAAGAATGTGCACTATGATATGAATGTGTACAAAGATGTTAAAATGACTAGTAAGATGGGTATAATTGAATTTCCTAATAAGATATAAGAACTGTAGGATCATTTATTTCAAGTAGATAACATCATTATGGATAGTCTATCCACAATAGAAAAGACTCATATGATCTTATGGCTAGTTAATCTGATGGAACCTCCTTTTCTTCTAGATTTTGGTTTTAGTACCAAATAAAAACTTACCCTAACTCAAAAATTTGTGGTAAAGAACTAGGTGAAGCAACTTGGAGATGTTATTAATGATCTTCAACTTGCTAACGATGAGCTTCAGGATGAAAAACATGAGTTGTGATCATTACTAGAAACTCAATAGACCTTGTTCAAGAGCTAACAAAATGAGATTGAGGCCTTGAAAAAGAAATTAGTAGATGAGAGTGGGGTTGTAAAAGTTCAGTTGGCTATGCAAGCAAGAGCACTGACATCAGGACCAAGCTAATTAGTTTTCAAGTTTTGAGCAAAGGAACCAAAAATCTATTATGGTGATAGGGATGATACAACGATTGATGTTTTTTTTGTTTGAGGCAAAGGAGTTTTTAGAGATGTATGAATGTGTGAGAAAAATAAGCTCACATCACTTCCTAATTCTTAGGTGGAATAGCAAAAACCTAGTGTCTTGACATTCTTCAAGCAAAGAAAACTAGGATTTAGATACCCATTAGAATCTAGGAACATTTTAAGGAAGCTTTGATCAAGAAATTTTGTCTAAGAACTTCCATTAATAAAGCTTGGAAAAATTTAGAGGAGATTCAACACATGGGAGAACTAGAGGAATATATTTAAGAATATTAAAATATCATCATACAAATCTCAAATATGGATGAGGATAGCAAATTCAGACTATTCTTCAATGGCCTCAAACCTAGGATTCAGTGAGAACTTAAAACTCATAAAATCACTAGATTTATGAAGGTCATCTAAGTTTCTAATAGCCTAACTGATTATAAGGTGGGAAAGAAAGATAAGGATGTAGTGGAGCAATGACTTGAGATCAAGAAAGAGAGCAATAAGTCTTGGAGAGAGGATGGATAGGTGAATTTTAATAGATTCAAAGGCTCATATGCTGATCCAACTTCAAGGAAACTAATATCTTCCTTGGGGTATGAAAAATGTCAAACTTCTCAGGAGCATAATGAGTCATGAAGAAAATGGCCATGTTTTGGAGGATTCCCTCAATATCCTTGAAGGGGTCAAGTTTTAAAATGTCACATCTATGGTGGAGAGCATTATGTTCGAAAATGCTCTTAGAATCATTGAAGAAAAAGTGGTGGCATTGAACTAGATGAAAATCATAGGTTGAATGCAATTGAGCATCAATCCCATGCTCTATTGATGATCTCTAATAGAGATAACCAAGAATAAGAGGTGAGACTTTTGAATTTCATGTAGTAGTTACATGAGGGCTTGACCACCTTAGCACAAGGTGGAGGATCTAGTATTTAAAAAAGGCAATGAGTGTCAAGAGGATCAGAACATGGTCAGCCTAGTGTAACCACTTCCTTCATGGATTGATTGCAATTAGAGAAAGAGGAAAAAGTATGCACATGTGAGTGGATGAAAAGAGCGAGGAAGTAAGGTGGAATGACTTCAAGAAGGAAGTACATGTTCTTGATGATAACTCTAGGCAAGTGATATATGTTCTTGACTATGTCTCTAAGTAGAGAGCACAAGATTGTGACTATGTCTTTGAATAGGAAGCATAGGATTGTGACTATGTCTTCAAGTATGAAGCATAGGATTATGACTATAACTTCAAGTAAGAAGTGTAGGATTATGATTCCAAGTAGGAAGCACAAGTTTGAGATGGAGGAATGAGTACCTCTAGAAGACTACACATTTGTATCACTACAAATGTAGGAAAATGATTCACATTTTAAGCGAGTCTCACTCTAGGTAGAAAGTTTAGTACCATTTGCATGAAAAATGACAAGCCTTTTCTTCCTTAACTTTGGTTGCATGAGCATCTCTAAGCCTTGGTTAGATGTCAAGTTGAGTTCAACATTCATGCTTTATGTTGGATTACCCTAGACATTGAACTTTCTTATATATTACTCTTGAATGGGTTTTGAGTTGTTCAATATCTTCAATATCAAATTCTCTCTTCATGTTTAAAGGTGCATATGAACAAAGACTTAAGTTTTAACGATGTTGCTTCTTTTAATTAGGGGAGAGTATAAGAAAGGTGGATTGAAGGCTATTTCCCTAAAAAATGAGGGCCAAAGAAGTATGAATATCCTCACAAACTTCACATTACAACAACCATTACCAAAGGACTACATGATCCTGATTTCTTTGTGTAATATGTCATAAGCATATGTAGGCTTCTAGAGGAGCTTTAGCTTCAATGCTTTGACCATCGCCCTTCTCTTCAAAGTAGGATTTAGGGCTAGATGAGTTAGAATAGGAACATGTCTTAGCTCTTCTAGGAGAATAATGTCTCATGTATGGTTGCTTATGCTTGTTGTGGTCATATGTATATGTGTCATGTTGGTCCTATTACTTATATGATTTTATAAGAGGTAATCACTACACTTCTAGGCCATCAACTAACGTATGATGTACACTTATGCTATATGTGTAGGTGTTATGAACATTTAAGCATGCTCCATCTTAGATTTGCTCTAGAACACTTGGCTAGTTTCAAACTCAAGGATGGTGTTGAATAGTGCTTCTCTAGAGCACTACCATTATACTCTTATCATACACTTACACATGCATGTTTTCTCTCTTATTTTTTTTCTCTTTTTTTGGCCTCTTTTCTTTTCTTTTTTTATATACATTCTCTCTCAATTATTCTATCTATCTATATCTCTCTCTCTATCTAAAATACTTCAATTCATCCAAAAACTGGTAGAAGATTTAATTGTCCACTTCCATCAAGGTGGCTAAACATAAAATTTAGGACAAGAAGAGAGGGTGGGGTGGTATAAGCAAAGAAAATTTAGAGGACATTACAAGCTTGATACTAAGTAAACATCTTAGAAGAATATGGAAAGAAAAAACTTTTCCATTTTAGGACTATATACTCAAGTGTACAACCTTATAATTGAAACTTTGAAACAATAAGTGAAAAAATTAATTATTAGTAGGGGGAAATTTCCTAGCCCTAACAAAATTTACATGAGTTTTCAAAATCAATACTTGAAGTTAAAATAACAAAAGGATTCAAGATAGAGAGTTGTAGCTTAATACTAATACTTGTTTCTAAGCATGAAAGTGGTGTCACTAGTGGAAGATATTCACCTTGTTACTTGTTATTGATATCACATTGATATTCTTTATTAATCAACTATAACCTTCTTGTTAATACTAGTTTTAATCTTTGATTTAATAGTATTCTTGTTAAATAAGGAAAAAATTGCCTTAGGAGCTATTTGTCTAAGTTGCTTAATACTTTCTCTAATACTAGCAAAAATATACATAGGAGCTTCTGTCTTCTCTAGATTCTTTATCGTCATTTGATCATTCTTATCATTGGCATTAACTTGATTTTTCATATCTTTAACTTTATATTGTTTTTTTATCTTTAAATTCAACACATTTTTTCTTTTCTTTCGAATATTTTTTCTTGAGCAGAAAAGAACAAGCTTTAAACAAATGTTCTTCATGATGGAAAAAATTGCAAGAATTAAGAAGATTATAATATGTAATTGGTTGAATATAAGTCTTTTCTCCTACTTCTAATAGTAATTCCTTTTTATAATTGAGAAGGTTAATTTCAACAAAAAAATATCTATAAAAATAAGAAGTTATAGAAATAGATCTCATATGCTTAATGGGACTAAGAAGACTAATAATTTCCTACTCAACTTTCTAAAAAATCAATGGAAGATTATATAACTTGAGAAAACATGAAACTTTATCATATTCTATAATTGAACATCAAGATTTGGAGCCCACTTATGAATAATCAACATTTCATACTTATGTATAAAAAACCCTATATCTAGAGCATATTGCACCATCAAAGAATGATCTAACTTAACAAGTAGAAAAAGTAAGAATACTACTTGACATGAAGGACTTGGATGTCCTATTTTTTCATCACATTAATTAACTATAAAATGAAACTTCAATTATGAGGTAGGGAATCGATAAGTAGCAAGAATATCCTATGTCCAACCATATGAATCACAAGCGTGCACTAGCGATTCAGTCAAATTCCATAGACTTAGTTCCTAAGTTTGCCCATCGTTCTAGACTATGAATCAAGGGATCATTCATCATTTTCTTCCTAACTCATACTTGTGATATCTGTGTGTATGGTTAAATGTGAGTTAAGGCTTATAATATTTCTTTTTGTTAGTATTTTTATATATTTTCTCCTATCAACTAGATAAGTAAATGAAGGCTTAATAATTAACTATTGAACTAATTAGCTATTCTCATGACTAACTATCCTAACATAAGTAGCCATTCCTACTTAACATACACATTTTAAACTCATAGTACACTACTAGGTTACCAAATGACTATTACTAGGCATTACCAAATGATCACTACTGGGATTACCAAGCATAACACGTTATGCTTGAAGTGGTTGTACTTATGTATTTATGATTAAGTACATTAATTAATAAATATTATGAAAGTAAAGTGCATTAAACGTAGAGTGTAATTAAGAAAGATTAAACTAATCCAAGTGCTGCAATAAATGTTGGAAATCTCATCTTTATTATTGTTCACACTAATACGTTCAAGTACATGATGCTTGAATAAAGTTTCTTACAATCTTTTGAATTCACACTATGAGCACTCAAAGGAAAATATTATAACTCTAAAGAAATCAAACTGCAAGAGCTTTGCTATGCTGTGGACTTAAGTGCCATAAATGTGGTTGGTGTGCACATTTATAAAGGGTTCACCTACATCAGCATCGACACATCTATGTCAACAATACGTGTCGATGGGGATAGATTGACAGGGCTACATCAACACATCCTCATTGATGCAACTTGTATACATTATGGCTCATCATACCCCCATGACTAATTGAAAACTCATCCTTGAGTACACAAAAGTAGGATCGAGGATTTTACAAAATTTAAAGAAGTATGAAATTTATTCACTTAAAAACAAATATATAGATAGATTGTCCAACTCAAAGTGCCAGATTATATGGGATTAAAAAATTCATATTCATGACAATAAAATTGGACACTTTACAAAATTCCAACAAGTACTCTTAACTTTCCAAAGATAAGGAAAATTCTCAAGCAGTGCCTAGAGGTAGAGGCTCTTGTGGCTCTAAAGGTCCTTTGCCAGGTTCTGATGCTTGTGGTGGTGGAGGTGGCTAAGGTTGACCTACTACCTAGAAAAATGAAATCTTTAAATTTAAATGAGTAAAGAACCATTACAAGGACTAGGTTGGGCTCCTAAAAGAAGTTAATGGAAAAGAAATTTGGCTAGTGAAGGCAAGGATGAACAAGATCCTCCAGCAACTCCAATAAAGAGGCAATGTATGGTAGCCCATCTTTGATGGACTAAATGCATACAATAAAGTAGAAATCCACCTAAAGGAGTTGTATATTAAAGAGATGATGGAATATATGAAGCTCGCTAACCTTTGATATGCAAACCTGGCTATGCTGATTGCAAGGCGACCAAGAATAGAATTGGAGAAGCAAGTGACCAATTCCTACCTATTATACGTGGTGACATTCAAGCATCATAAAGAGACCAAGTAGTATTTGAAGACAACCAATGCCAAGCTTGAAGTTCTCAGGAGTAGATTTATTGACTAACAATTTATTGTTAATAGAATTAAAGAAGTAAGTCGCTAGTTCCTACCTATTATACATGGTGATATTCAAGCATCATAAAGAGATCAAGTAGTAGTTGAAGACAACCAACGCCAAGCTTGAAGTTCTCAGGAGCAAATTTATTGACTAACAGTTTATTGCTAAGAACATGGCCAAATGGATGAATGACTATAATGATCTACAGAACCTAGTAAAGATGTTCAATATTGAGTGTAAATAATTTGTAGCATGGTTCATCAACATGAAGGAGTTGTTTTCTTTGATGTCATGCCTGCAAGACATTCCTACTCTAGCCCATATTGTTGAAATTGCATGGATTACCTATCATCCACGTGGCAAGGAAGAAAAGATGAAAGCATTACTAGATGCTTTCCAGCTTTCATTAGCAACAGTAACAATAGTAGATTAGCCTTAGTTACCTCCATTGCCACCAGCATTGGAACCAAATGAAGGACCTTCAATGCCACAGGAGCTTCCACCTCCAAGAACTGTTTGAAAATTCATCCCATTTTTGGCAACTTAGAAATACCTGCTAAAATTTTTGTAAATTGTCCAATTTTTTTGTAATGGATAACAATTTTTGTAATCCCATACAATCTAGCACTCAGAGTTGCTAGAATCAGTCAGTCTCTTAGTTAATAAATTCCATACTTAATTTTTGTAAGAAACTCAATCCTACTTTTGTTAACTTGAGGACAAGTTTTCAGTTAGTTGTGGGGGTACAATCAATCATAATAATATAGATTGCATTGATGGGCATGTGTCGACATAGCCCCATCAATGCATGGTCATGTGCATTGACATAGATGTGTTGATGCTGATGCAAGTGAGGCCTATATAAATGCATGCACCAATTGCATTTATGGCATCTTAGGCCCATAGCATAGTGAAGCCCTTGTAGTTTAGTTTCTCTAGAGTTCGAATATATTCTCTTTGAGTGTCTGCAGTGTGAATTAAAGAGATTGTATGAAGCTTTATTCAAATGCCATGTACTTAAACATATTGGCATGAATGAAAATAAAGTCTATATTTCTGATATTCATTGCAGCATTTGGAATAATTTAATCTTTATTAATTGCACTTTACTTTCAATGCAATTTACACTTATGACTTTAGTTAATTAGTGCATTTAATCCTAAAAACATAAGTACAACCACTTCAAACATAACGTATTACGCTTGGTAATCCTAGTAGTCGCCATTTGGTATGTCTAGTGATCGCCACTTGGTAATCTAGTAGTATTGATACGAGTTCGGGATGTGTAGGGTAAGTGGAAACAACTACTTATGTTAGAATAGTTAGTTACGAAACTAGCTAAGTAGTTAAATAGTTAATTATTAAATCTTCATTTACTCACATAGCCTTAGGATATATGACCCTTTGCCTCACAATTTAAGACTATAGACATCTTAGGAACTAAAGTCCATGGAATTTGACTAGATCACGAGTGCACGCTTGTGATTCATATAGTTGGGCATAGGGGATACACACTGCTCATAAGGAAAGAAGTTGCTATGTGTACTTCCCTATGTTAATGTATCCCTTGCATTAATGCAAGGGTATTGACGCATTCCCTGCCAAGCCTAGATTGGCTCACTTCACCAATAATGTGACCAGGATGGGCTCAAGCTATGTTCATAAACCTCCATTGATGTAAGACATTAATGAACCTTCTTTGTTCCTATGTGAAAACTATAAATACTCAAGATGAGTTCTTGACCATATCATTAGCATACTTAGATATTTCCTGAAGCTTATTGTGTCTAATTTATATAAAGAGCTCTTTCTCTCTTAGGTAAGTTTATTCATTTCATTTTTTGTGTGCATATTTTGAGTCATTGCTTTCATAAGTATGACTAGACTATGTCAGAGTGCTATGTTGTTTACATAGCTCAAAACCATTTGGTTGATGCAAAGTCCAATGTTTGCATAGTGAATAAAGCTCATGGGTTTTCCTTATTTCTTAAACATAAAAATAACAAAAATATTTATTTAATTTTCATTTAATCAAGTTGTGACAATTTTTTCCTTATCCAAGGAGGTTATAACTGTATGACATAGTGTTGGGCCATTGAGGTTATGACTATGAGGCATTTTATTGCATTTTGTGTGTGGTGTTGCACCTATCCCCAAGAGGGATTATGACATAAGTGTTGTGCCCATCCTCAATAAGGATCATGATGCATGTGTTTATGTTTGTTTCTTTTTATTTAAANTTGGGGATAGGTGCAACACCACACACAAAATGCAATAAAATGCCTCATAGTCATAACCTCAATGGCCCAACNATGGGCTTTTCCTTAACATATGTATTATAATCTCTTTTATATTTTAGTCACTTCGCATCCTCAGTCCAAACCAAAACCAACCACTTTCAGTGACTTCGCATCGACATTCTAAGACTAGTCCATCCCCTAAGACACAAGAATGCTCCCACAAAATAGCCATCGTTCCGAATTGGAGAGAAAGTAGGAAGTGAGAAAGGACCTTAGTTAGAGGAGAGAAGACAAGTCCCATAACTAGTGCTTGTAGCCCTTTTTATTTGGTCTAAGGGGTGTGCTTTGAATTTTCATGTTTTTTTTGAATGGGAACCACACCATGCAAAGACCCATGCATTTTTTCACATTTATTTTGTCCAAGGGGTGTGCTTTGAATCCTTATCTTATCTTTTTTTTTCGGATGAAGACCACACCATGCAAGGACTTATTTGACTTCCTATTGTGAAATGATGTGGAATAGTGAGAAGCTCATGAGAACACTCTTGCACATAGGAAAACAAAAAATCATGAAGAACACTGCATCCCTTTGAAGCCACACCTTGTCCAAACCTTTGATTCCTTTTTAATTCCAGAAACTACACAAGTCACTAATTTATTAAAGTTACATTAATGAAGAAGGGACTGCATGTTTTCAAAACAAGAAAAACCATAGAGTATGTGGATGGGTGGATGATGTTGAGTCACTACCTATTACATGAAAAGAAACCACGTCCCAGTCATCAGTAATGACATTCAAAGTCAAAAACTGGACATCAACAATCAAATTACAAATGAAACATACCACCATCAAGTAGCACATTACCATTGTACCTACCACCTTATTAGCAGAAAAAGTAGAGAAACACATCAAACACAAGCAAACATAAAAGAAAGTAAAAGAGTGGGTAACAAATATTGAATATATTAACGTTGGTGTAAAAAAAATACTTAAAAAATATTAATAACCTAAAAAACACAAATATGTAAACAGAGATGTAAAACAAAAAATGTGAAAAAAAATTTGTAAAACAAAAAAGTTAAAAGACTGAGGGATCACGAAAAATGTTAGTATGGGTGGCCATCTCCCTCATGACTGAGTTGGAAGGGGATGATCCGAAAGATTGAGCATGGTTGTCCATCTAGCGAGATGCTTGCTGAGTGGGTTGGCTTGGGCTCATGGAAAGGTTTTACTTATTGGATGTTGACTAATTGTTTCTTGTTTGGGTTATCAGGTTTGTAGATGATCATGACCCTAGATGGCAAAGTCTCATCAATAATGTAAGGTCCTTTCCACAATGTTTAAAATTTGGTTCGTTGAGGTACATGTTCAGGATTCCCATAGAGAACCTTGTTTCCTAGTTGAAACTTGACTTTTCTTATTTTGAGGTCATGGCATTTCTTGTTGAATGCCTTATGTGTTTTATTGGATGATAGGGCCATTAACTAATTTTTATCTAGTAATTTGAGATTCATTAATAATTCTTTCTTGCTAGACTTAGATTTAGGTCAAGATCACAGGCTGTAGAGAGTGTACAGAGCTCAGATTGGATGGGCAGTGTTGGTAGTTTTCCATACATGAGCTCATAGGGAGAATAACCTATGGGAAGCTTTCATGTGGAGCAATAGGCCCAAAGGGCATCATTTAATTTGATGCTCCAGTCCCTTAGTATTTGCTAATGGTACGCATTAGAATTTTTGTAATCTCCTGATTAGTGACCTCAACTTGACCATTAGTTTGGGGGTGATATGGTGTTGTGAGTTTATGCTCAACCCCCAAGCATTGGATTAGTTTCCAAAAAGTGGCACCTATAAAATGAGTTCCATTATCAGAAATTAATGCACAAGGCACACCAAATCTATTTATGATGTTTCTTTGTACAAACTGAGCAGCAGTGGTGGATGTACAATCAATGATGGTTGCTGCTTCTACCCACTTGGTGTAGTAGTTAACTATGACTATTATATATGCCTTTCTATTTGATAAAGGTGCAATGGGACCCATAAAGTCAATGCCCCAAATATCGAATGGCTCAAGAGGTTGAATCCATTGCTATGATTCCTCCATTTGAGCTGTCATTCCACCATCCCTCTAGCAATAATCACAAGCATAGACGAATTGGTGTGCATCCTTGAAGATTGTTGGCCAATAATACCATGCCATGAGGATTTTTATGGTTGTGCATCTCCTAGCATAATGGCCTCCAAAGGGCCTTCCTGGGCATCCTAGAGAACGTGCAATTGATCTGTATCAGGAACACACTAACGTACCAGGCCATCGAGATAAACTTTGTAAAGGTTTCCATTGATTTCCATAAAATGTTGGACCTAGTGAAGAAATTGTTGTTTCTTTCTAGTGTCCAGCCCTTGCAGCAGTTCTTGCTTGAGTAGATAAGTGAGGATGATGTCATACCATTTTGGTTCATCGACCATTTATGCATTAATTACCCTTACAAGGAGAGATTCATCAAGAAATTGATTAGATAAGAGGCTCTCTTTCTCCTTATCATCCCATCTTAGTTGTGATAAGTGATCCATGACCACATTCTCCACACCTTTTTGATCTACCATTGTAAGATCGAACTCTTGCAAAATCATGAGCCACCGTATGACACGGGGGCTCACCGTTGATTTATTCATTAGAAATCAAATGATGCTATGATATGTGTGCATGAACACTTTGTAGACAAGCACATAATGCTTGAACTTCTCTAAGGCAAACGCCACTACCATCAACTCCTTTTCTATGTTGGTGTAGTTCAGTTGTGCACATGCAATGCTTTGGCTTGCACAGTGAATGTAATATGGACATTTTTTATCATCTATCTGTGTAAGCATTGCCCCCAAAGCATAATTCGATGCATCATTCATCACATGAAATGGTCTAGACCAATTAGGTGCTTGTAAAATTGGGGTTTCAACAAGCTTTTATTTCGATTGCTGAAATATTGTTTCACATGTAGGGGTCCAAACGAATGATGTATCCTTCTTTGTCAATTCTACAAATGGCTTGGTGATTTTGGAAAAATTCTCAATGAAGCATCGGTAGTAGTTAGTATGACCAACGAATGACCGTACTTCTTTAACTATTTTAGGTTGGCAGGTTATTCCTTGGATGACCCTTATTTTTTCAAGTTCCACCTCGATTCCTGCTTTTGAAATGTGATGCCCCAAGACTATACCTTCCTAGACCATAAGATGGCTCTTTTACCAATTGAGCCAGAGGTTTTTTTCAACACATCTCTTCAACACCTACTCAAGACGGTACAAGGCTTGCTTGAACATAACTCCATAGGTAGAAAAATCATCCATGAAGACTTCTACCTCACTACCGATCTATTGTTGAAAAATGTTGAAAACTAATCGTTGAAATGTAGCTGGGGCATTACAGAGACCAAATGGAATCTGATGGTAACAAAAAGTCCCCCAAGGACTTGTGAAAGTTATCTTTGCTTGGTCCTCTGGTGTAATCTAGATTTGGTTATAGACATGATAACTGTCCAGAAGGCTATAATAGTTGTGGCCAGAAATGGTTTCCAACACTTGGTTTACAAAAGGCAATGGAAAATGATCCTTGAAAGTTGCCATGTTGAGCAACTGGAAATCGATGCACACCTGTCATTTACCTCCTTTCTTGGGTACAATCATGAGTGGACTGACCCACTCACTATCTGTGACAAGGCAGATGAATCCCACCTTGAGGAGTTGTTCAATCTCCTCTTTGACAATTTGCTTTAACTTGGGATTCAAGTGCCGCTGCGGCTATTGTTTTGGCTTAATGGTAGGGTCAGTGTATATTCAGTGCTGGCATATTCTTGGATCTATCCCAGTGAGCTCAGAATATGACCAAGCAAAGGTTGTTGACCATTTTTTCACAACCTTCATCAACTTTTTCTTCTGTTTTGTAGCAAGCTTGGCATTAATGATGACCGACCTTCCATTTTTCAAGAATGCATACTCCATTCCAGCCAATAGTGTCTTCAATTCAAGGGGCTATTGTTTAAAATTTTCAGGAATTTCTAGCTCACCCCAGTTGACATCATCATTTGCTCCTTCAAAGAGTTGATGATGAATTTGCTCGAGTTCATTCATACTTGTAACATATTTGTATGTTAGGCCCTCAATAGGTTCCATGCATAATGTACTATTGCTAGAATAAACTATCAGCCATTGGGTACCTTCTTGCTTCGTGGCTACTATGTATAAACATTTTTGGATCTCAGCTTCTAGTGCACACTACTTACATGTAGAGATAGATGTTTGCTTTGCTAACCATAACTTCTACACACAATGACATCCTAAATCATTGTACGTGATACATGGAACCCTCTTTTTCTCGATCTTTTCAAATTCATTTTCTTTTGATATCTCCAAGGAAAGATCTCTAATGTGCATTTTGGCATCAATAGTACTTAACCATGCCCTTCCCACAATAATTGGGAAGTTCCCCTTACAATTCTCCACTTTGATTACTAGGTAATTGATAGGGTATGACCACCCACAAATGGTGGTTACAATGTCCTCTACCAGTCCCAATGGAACAGTGATGGACTAGTCTACCAGTTCTAGTTGAATGTTGCTCTTCTTTAAGGGAGAAAGGTTCCACATTGTGTACATGTCATGTGAGATTAGATTAACATTAGAACCAGAGTCAAGAAGAGCTTTACAAGGCTCATTCCTAACAATTCGCAAGTATACTAGGGGGCTCCTAGGATTAGTTAACTTTCTGGGCAAGTTACTAGCTTGAATCCAATCAGATACAGCATGGGTCAGCATTACAGTATGGATTCAAGAAGGATTTTGATTTGAAGAGGACTTGGATAAAGATGAAATAGAGGAAGGTGGAGGATCAGGGCTACCAACCACCGATGTGTTTGAGGGCTTTGATGGACTACGAGGTTAGAAGAAGGGTTTTTTCTTTGTTTATGGTTCCGATTCACTTGATGAGTTAATCGATTGTAGATTAACTACCCTTGTAGCGTCCCTTTGCTGTGGTTGTGTAGGCAATTCACCCTGCATGGATGGAGCAAGTGGTAGCTATGCAGGAGATGAAGGAGTAGGTGCAAGGACAGGAAGTGCATGAGGATAGTAGGTGGCATCCCTCATTGGATAGGGCAATTGGTATGCTTTAGGAGGGTAGTGATGAGATTGGTAAGTGAGAACATGACCAGAGGAGTCCCATGGAGATGAAGGTTGTTGAACATAGTAGCCATAAAGATTTGGTTACTGGTAAGGGTATTGCTGTCTTGGAGGTGGCAACACCCATGATTGTGGTTGCTGCCACTGTTGGTACAATTCGTAGGGTTGCAGTGGAGTTCGACTTGGATAGTATTGCTATGATTGGTGGAACTATTAAGGATTCCCTTGTGGATAAGGCAATATTTTAGGTGTTTTCCTTTGTGCAAGTCATGGATGTAAGGCATACACCGAAGATTCCTACAAGTGTGACATAACTGGACAACATCCCTTATGCCTCTAGTGCTCACGCTCACCACTTTACTCTTTGGACTCTTTAGTAATTTTTAAGACAACTTGAAACCTATTGTCCATGGAGTGACAAGGTATTCTGATTAACCACCTCATCTCTAGTGAATTCATCCTTAATGAACCCCCCTTTTTGGATAGAAGTATCCCTATTGTATTCTTCTACACTTTCACGTTTCCTTGGTTTTTCCTCCTTCTTGGCTATCTACTCAATTAATTTTTGAATCTGATGGGCACTTAACTCTGTCAATCTCCTTTGGGCATGGATGCCAAGGGTTTTCCTGGTTTACAACTATAACCTATCTATGATATGGCGAAGCTGATCAAGCTAAGAGTATCCATGGCTGGGACACCTATGCAACAGAGAGTAGTATTGGCCAATAGTAGCATCCAAGGGCTCATGATTTCCTTACTTCCACCCTTGAATTTGCTTCCTTAGATTGGATACTTGGGAGTACGTTTGATATTTGTCATTGAACAATTCCAACATCGTACTCCACCACCTAATTGATTCTGGTTCCAAGGATCGATACCAATTCTCTGCTTCCTTTATAAGTTTCCTTGGAAATAATTTTAGCTTTTGCCAGTCATTCTCAATATTTTGTAAGGCACATGCATCTTGAAAGGCTTGAAGATGATTTTGTGGGTTAGCATCATATCCTCCCTCAAATTGAGAGATGTTCATGTCTAGCCTTTTTATTCTGCTATCTTTCACATGCCTTGTTGGAACCCTCATAGCCTCTACAATATTCAACATGCCCCAAGTAGTAAGTAAAGGTTTATCAAGGCCATGATGATGGTGCCTACAATGTTCTCTATTAGCCCTTCTTTTTGATGATGGGCCTCTTTGGATTTCCCATGTCTTTAGTCATGACTGTCTCGATGATCCCTTCTGTTGTTCTGGTCCAATCAATCACCTCCATCATGGTTATTCCTTCTACGGCCACAATTTGAGCCAAATGAAGAAGAAGAAGAAGACGATGAAGGGGAAGAAGAAGGAAAACTTGCTCCACGCTAATGCCTATTACCCTTCCTTCAATGCTTATGACCACGATCACAATCGTGATCTCCTTTGTCCCCCTTTTCCTGACTTACTTCGCCAAATCCATTTTTGTCACTGGATCTATTTTAACCAAAATCTAGATTATGAATTCTGGATTGTACATTCTAGTTGAGGGCTCCTTGAACAAAGTCAAAGAAAGGAGAATTACTAAAGAAGTGATTGCCTTCATCAATTGGACCAAGTAGAGGTGAAAAAATATTTGACCCTTTGCCCTTCAAAAGCTCATGTTGGTGCTCCAACTGATGATCCCTTAATCTTTGTGCTTTAGTGGGATGATAATTCCTTGAGTCAAGATCTCGCATCTCATATTCTCCATGAAGATGTTGAAACTCGTGTCATGCGAGCATTAGCTAGAACAAATCGGTCAGGTGACAACACAATGTTTCCTTCCATATTATACCACCACAATATTTCATCTTGATGCAAGATGAAGGTGAAATTGAGTACATACTCATTGGGATGAGCATAAACCACCTGGTATTGCTAAGGCACCTGAATTGCCTTGGGCAGAGATGGGCTCCTGTGAGAAGAAGAAATTTTGTGTTAATGAACTTATAGGCAATGTGTACTTAAGGTTTAATTTAATTATAATAATAACTTTTTGTTTTCGTAAGATTTGACTCTTAGGGTTTAAACAACGAGGTTGCTATGTTTCACTTGGTCTAGATAGCGCATGTAAAACTACAGTCCCCAGTAATGGCACCAATGATGAGTGACAAGGTACCCCTACACCCAACCATACGAATCATAGGTCTTCATATGCAATTCGGTTGAATTCCACAAACTATAATTACTAAGTATGCTAGAGCTAAACAGTGTGTGCATGTTGTCCATTCGTTGTCTTCCCAATCCCACTTGTATGGTTAAGTGTAACTAAGGTGTAAGATTTTTATTATTTTGTGTTTTATCAAATTACTTGCCTAGAACAAGAATAAAAGTAAGAGTGATTAAATGTTAAGTAAACCATGGTCTGATCTAGCCTAACACAAGTAACCGTTCTCACTTCTTTGACACATCCTGAACTTTGTGCAAACACTGCTGGGCTATCAAACGCTAGTTGTTTCTAAGCTACCAAGTGTCACACGTATGTTTGAAGGGGTCATGCTTGTGTATCTTAATGAGGTGCTTGATTAATCAAAAGTAATTACTACATAAAGAATGTTTATGTAAATTGCATGAAATATAAATGCATAAGAAAGAAAGTCTCAAGTGCTGCAAGGAATGAATCAAAGAGTTCTTCTTTATTGCCAACACAGTGGTGTGCTCAGGTACATCAATGCTTAAATAAAGATCCATTTACACTTAAACCTCCTACTACAGGCACTTGGAAAATATTCTAACTCTCAAATGGACAAACTACAAGAGTTTCGCTACTTGACTACCAAAAACTATCCTGAATCATGTGCTCGGGGGCTGTATTTATAGACTTGGAGTGACCCTGTGATATAAAATATATGATATCACATCTTGGGCCACAATATCGTGTACCCGATATTGCGACCACCTCGATATCAGAGCATATGAAAAACATGATTTATCAATTACCTATGACCCATGTGACAAGGAAGAAAAGATGAAAGAATTACTAAATGCTTTCAAGCTTCCATAAGCAACAATAGCAGTAGTAGGTTAGCCTCAGCTACATCCATTGCCACCAGCACTAGAACTAAATGAAGGGACCTTCAATGCCACAGGAGCTTCCACATCCAGGGCACTATTTGAAAGTTCATCCCGTTTTTGGCAACTTAGGAATATTGCTAAAATTTTTGTAAATTGTCCAATTTTTTGTAATAAATAGCAATTTTTGTAATCCCATACAATCTAGCACTCAAAGTTGGTAGAGTTTGTTAGTCTTTTAGTTAATAAATTCCATACTTCCTCAATTTTTGTAAGAAACTCCATCCTACTTTTGTTAACTCGAGGACAAGTTTTCAGTTAGTTGTGGGGGTATGATTAGTGATAATAATATAGGTTGCATTGATGGGCATGTGTCAACGTAGCCCCATCGATGCATAGTCACATGCATTGACACAGATGTGTTGATGTTGATGTAAGTGAAGCTTATATAAATGCATGCACCAATTGCATTTACAACATCTTAGGTCCATAGCATAGTGAAGCCCTTGCAGTTTAGTTTCTCCAGAGTTGAAATATATTCTCTTTGAGTGTCTGCAGTGTGAATTAAAGAGATTGTATGAAGCTTTATTCAAATGCCATGTACTTAAACATATTGGCATGAATGAAAATAAAGTCTAGATTTCTGATATTCATTGCAGCATTTGGAATAATTTAATCTTTATTAATTTCACTTTACTTTCAATGCAATTTACACTTATGACTTTAGTTAATTAGTGCATTTAATCCTAAAAACATAAGTACAACCACTTCAAACATAACGTATTACGCTTGGTAATCCTAGTAGTGGCCATTTGGTATGTCTAGTAATTGCCACTTGGTAATCTAGTAGTATTGATACGAGTTCGGGATGTGTAGGGTAAGTGGAAACAACTACTTATGTTAGAATAGTTAGTTACGAAACTAGCTAAGTAGTTAAATAGTTAATTATTAAATCTTCATTTACTCACATAGCCTTAGGATATATATATATATACTTATAAAAAATACACATTATGTGCCTTAACTCAAATTTAACCATACAAATTACTAGTACAAGTGTCAGTTTGGAAGAAAATGATCATATGACCCTTTGCCTCATAATTTAAGACTATAGGCATCTTAGGAACTAAAGTCCATGGAATTTGACTAGATCACGAGTGCACGCTTGTGATTCATATAGTTGGGCATAGGGGATACACACTAATCAAGAAGGAAGTTGCTATGTTGACTCCCCTATGTTAATGCATCCCTTGCATTAATGCAAGGGCATTGACGCATACCCTACCAAGCATAGATTAGCTCACTTCACCAATAATGTGACTAGGATGGGCTCAAGCTACGTTCATAAACCTCCATTAATGCAAGGCATTAATGAACCTTCTTTGCTCCTACATGAAAACTATAAATACTCCAGATGAGTTCTTAACCATATCATTAGCATATTTAGATATTTCTTGAAGCTTATTGCGTTTGATTGATATAAAGAGCTCTTCTCTCTTAGGTAAGTTTATTCATTTCATTGTTTGTGTGTGTCTTTTGAGTCATTGCTTTCACAAGTGTGACTAGACTATGTCATAGTGCTACTTTGTTTACATAGCTCAGATCGTTTGGTTGATGCAAAGTCCAATGTTGGCATAGTGAATAAAGCTCATGGTTTTCCCTTATTTCACTATGTTGCCTTAAACATACAAATAACAAAAATATTTATTTAATTTTCGTTTAATCAAGCTATGATTTGTTCCTTAGGCATTTTATTGCATTTTGTGTGTGGTGTTGCACCTATCCCCAAGAGGGATTATGACATAAGTGTTGTGCCCATCGTCAATAGGGATTGTGATGCATGTTTGTTTATGTTTGTTTTTTTTATTTAAATATAAAATACATAAAAATTATAATATTCTCTCTATCTCTCACCATGTTGCAACATGGGCTTTTCCTTAACATTTATATTATAATCTCTTTTATATTTCTTCAATACAACGAGATACATGAGTATTCTTGGCAATCTACTCAACATGGTCATTAAAGGTTACAACCAAATTGTATTAAGTTCTGAATAATAAATTCTCTCTGTGTAAATACTGTTTATAATAAATCCCATTGGTCAAAACCGGTGGGACCCTATTAGTGATTATATCCTTTTCAGTTCTGGACCTTGTTCTTTACCTGAGAAAATGAAAAATATTCACATGCAATCGTGGAATTAGTGTTAGACGCTTAGCACTTGAATTACGTAAGAAACTCTTCTTGTTTCAAGGTCCTGGGTTTTTTTTCCACCACAGGCATAAGGCGTCGTCTCATTGGTCGTAGGGCGTCGTCTCATTGGTCGTGGCAGCAAACACGGTAGTATTTTCTTTCCATGCTTCCGTCTCCGTTGGCATCGTTACAATGTTAGAACTTAGAACCCATTCTAAACTTCAAAAGAGGTACGGCTTTTAGACTGATTTAGCTCACTAACCGTGGTAGATTTTGCATAAGGGTGTTGGATGTTCCACTTTAATTCAATTACATACCGAAGATATTAGCAATACTAAGGTTAATATTTCGACGGACAGACTGATCCTATGTAAAAATGAAAAACTTAGAAACTGTATGTAGAGCTACATGACCGGATTTCATATCAAATACGGTATACCATCGTTACCATGTTATTGAAACAAAAGATGAGCTCAGATTATTATAAATTAACAACAATTACCAATGTATTTAACCGATTACAAACATTAAAAAAAACTATATTTATATAAAAATTGAAACTAATCTGTATCTTGAATAATTTCATATCTAAGACACAAACCCTATTGAAATCTCAAAATAATAAAAATCACGTCGTTCGAAGATAAAGGTGGCAATGAAATTAAACGCACAAATAATATACAGATTTCCAACAAAATTAGCCGTGGAATGAAGATCATTCCAATCTCCAACATGAATAACATGCATTAACAATACGTGCACATAAAATTAACTGATCGGGTCAAGCAATTACAGAATAACGATAATAAATCAGAGAGACGCAGCCGCTGCTTTTGCGATCTCACAGAAATGAAACCGAAGCTTTAAGTGCTGCTAGTTTCATGGCCGCGAAAATCCTCCTCTGATGAGAATGCAGCCATGGAGAATGACGAAGACACTGTGCTGGAAGAATTCAAGCAGAAATTGACAAGAACAGGTTCCAGGCTTCTCAGATATGCAGAATCCGAAAACCCAAAAAAGAATTTATCAAACACAGCCATTGCCAAAGATCTCGAACTGCTGGAATCGTTGCTGTTGGTTTTGAACCAGGATCCTTCAGTGGCAATGAGAATTGCTCTCGTCCCTGCTTCAAAGGCTCTGATCAGGAAAAAACTGCTCCACCACCGCCTGAAAAACATCAGACTTCTGGTTCTATCCTGTGTGGCAGAATTGTTGAGGATCACAGCCCCGCATCAGGCTTACAGTGGCCCAAAACTGCTTGAATTCTTCGATGAAGTTCTTGCCACATTTGAGAACATGGGTTTTGCAAAAATCATCAACAAGAAGAAGGTTGTACTTCTTTCTAATCTGGCAAACGTGAGTGCTTTCATTCTCTTGCTGGATCTGGACTGTCCTGACCTGGTTTTGAGGGTTTTCAAGGTCTTGTTTTCTAGCCTTGATTCAAACCCTAGGATGCATGTCTGTGAAGCTGCAGTGGATTCCATGGAGAGAATTATGAGAGATCTGGTTGACAACAGTGATGAAATCCCTGATGATGTTTTGCAGCTTTTCTTCGGTCTGTTGAGGAAGGATTTTCATGGGCATTCTCAGGAGTTGGCTGCGAGGGTTTTGGTGGGTTCTGCAGAGGCCCTGAGGTCTTACATTCTGGGCTTGGATTTGAATCTGTACCATGAAGCTTTGAGTCAGATTATTGAGCAGCAGGGAGAAACGCCTGTGGAACAAGATGGTGGTGGCTCGGGAATGGAGTCTGAGTTGAAGAAAAATGACGATGAAAAAGAAGAGGAGAATGACTTGGTTGGTAAATGGATCAGGGTTCTTGACAAGGATGATACTGAGTATTATGGCGGTGTCATTACTGGATACAGCGAAGAAAATGGCAAGCATACTGTTGCTTTTGATGACGGGGAGGTTAAGCATCTTGATCTTTTCAAGGAAAGGTGGAATTTTCAATATTTTGCATGATCTCGTTACAATATGCGGTTCAAAAAACTGTTCTCTTGAAGACCTGTTAGACAAATTGTGGTTTTTTATCCTAGCTAGTATAGCAGGGATATTTCTAACGTCGACTTGTTCGTGTAAATAAAAACAGAGGCCAGAATGAGCATTTAGCGATCAATTAATCGTGTAGGCGTACTATTTTGTTGACAGGCTTATTTTGTTTTTCCATTTATGTCTACTTTTCTAACAATGAAGTTAACATAAGATTTCATTCCACTTAAGAGAAGCATTTCTTTTGTTGTATAATGTATATGCAAGAAACATCTCTTCATTATATATTATGGTTAAAAAATGTTTATTTCTACTTTTCTAACTATGAAGTTAACATAAAATTTCATTCTGCTTAAGAGAAGCATTTCTTTCATTATATATGATGGTTAAAAAATGAGATGAAAATCTCATAAAAGAAATGAAAATCCACTTGTAAATCATAAATTACACAATTTAACAAAATGATAATGCTTTATTAAGTGATCATAATATTACCAATCATTTATTATATGATTTTATTTGGTATTTTTAATTATTTTTCTTTTCAATGCCAAAAAAATTCCATGGTAACATTGAAATAATCTACGCTTTTGATACCTAACATGGAAACTAGAAATTAATGATAACTTTGTTTCAATTATTTAAGAGGTTTGGAGTTCAAGAGGGAGCATCATTTTTCAAGTAATGGTAAGGTGATTTTTTTCTTTAAGTATTATGAACAAGTAGGTTTAAACTTGGTACAACCACTTAAAGAAGGTTAGCTTTCACTCTACCAAGTAAAAAATTTAGCCTTTCTTAGTCCAAGACAAGTACATATATTGCAATCAAGTACATTATGTATGTATTGCAATGGCCGGAAGATATGACAAACAACATTTGAAACAAAGTGATGAAAATGGAAAGATTGTGAAACATTGAAGAGACGATCAAAGCCATATATTTAAAATAGCAAAAGTTGGAATTGAAACTATCCATGACACTCATAAATAACAATAGTACAAGATGGTTGATGGGCCGCGATATCACATGGGCTGCGATATTGAGTACGCGATATCGCATCGGCCGTGGTATCGCATCCCCCGCGATATCGCGTACACGATATCATGTCTTCCCATGCGATATCGCGTACATGACATCGCAGCGTGCTGCCAAATCTATAAATAAGAGGCGGCTCTCCCTTGTTTCTCCATCTAGATCTAGACCTTAGCCAAACTCTTGCAGTTTTTCCATTCCAAAGTTAGACTAATTTCCATGTGCCCGTAGTAGGAGTCCCAAAGTGAACGGATCTTTATTCGAGCAAATATTGTACCTGAGCACAAGTTTGTGTACGGAAATAAAGATGAACTTTTTGGATAAACCTTGTAGTGCATGGACTAAGCTAATTAAGACTTTAATTATCGTTAATTGTCTAAATGCTTTATTAGCTAATTAATCTCTCTCAACCCTCAACACTCCTAGTTAAGTGCATTTAGTAAGACCGCTTCGAGCACATGCGTTACGCTTGGTAATCCCAGT
Organism: Gnetum montanum; assembly: GCA_015680685.1. Taxonomy (NCBI): domain Eukaryota; kingdom Viridiplantae; phylum Streptophyta; class Gnetopsida; order Gnetales; family Gnetaceae; genus Gnetum; species Gnetum montanum. The sequence goes on along the minus strand of MNCI01032899.1, from coordinate 498,885 downwards.
AACGAATAGTATTTGGTAATCCCAGAAGGTTGCATTGGTTCAGGGTGTGAACGGCAAGTGGGAACGGATACTGATGCTAGGCATTTGAACTTAATTAGTTAAGGTTAGTTACTTAGTCTCTTCATCCTTTCCCTCATTAGCATAGGCAATAAAAGATAAAAGACATAAAAATCACATACCTCAGACTTACTTAACCATACAATCGTGAAAAATACAAGTAAGTCTGGGAAGACAACGAATGATTAACCTTAAATGTTCCATAAGACGTTTAGGCACTTAGTCTACGGAGTTCGACCAAATCGTGCATGTAACGCTCGTATTCGTATGGTTGAGTGTAGGGGTACCTCGCCACTCATCATTAGTGTTGTTGCCGGGGACTAAGTTGTTTGTGCACTAAGTAGAACATAGGAAATCATCCACATCGTTGGGAAGCTTAAACAAACCCTTATGGTTAATCAGAAGAAAATTTAAACAACGATCAATAGCACACCAACAAAATAACAATGTCTTCTTCTTCTCATAAAAGCCCTTCACCACCTAGGGATCACACAAGAAATAGTTGACGGTCTGACACACAAAACCAAGAACCACTAGTTCCTCAACAGTATGAGTATATACCCGATTTTACTTTTATCCTCCATTAGGATGAACAACTGCGCTAGAGAGACCTGCAGGGTAACCTAGTGTTACCCCCAGATCGGGAAGTCCCTAACATGCTCTTTCGTGCTCTTGCACAGATAGGCATGACGGAATTATACGCTGAATACATTGCAGAAGATTATGACATAAGGGATTACCACCCCACAACAGCGCAATGTCTAAGGGACTCATGGCAGGAGAGTTATCACACATCGTTGAAGGGCAAGGAACTCCGCAATGCTTCGCCTGTCATAAGAGAAGTTAAGGGTGGTGAACCTATCTCAATAGGTTCTTCACAAAATGATGTTCCCCCTTCTCATGATGGTGAGGAGGTAGGGTATCAAAACCTACACTCTACGATTCACAACCTTGGTTCTGATTCCCATGAACACCAAGTGTTCAATGAGGGAACACAAACACATGACAAAGGCAAGAAATATTATCGTCATCACGATCGAGGCTGTAGCCACCAAAGAGAAGGTAAGAAACATTGTCATGATGATGGTTCTCCTTCTTCTTCCCCTTCATCACATCATTCACCCTCTCCTTCCACATCAGGACGTAGTCACAAAGAGCACAACGGTGAGGATAAGGGTCAGCGAGATGAGAGACCTCGACGAGAGAGTCGAGAGTGAGGACGAGGGCATTCTAGAGAGTCAAGGCATGAAAGAAGGGAAAGTAGGGAACCCTGTAGGCATCATAGACGTCATGAGAGAGATGATCATGATGAACCCCTACTAGCAACACAAAGTATGTTAGACATTATGGAGGCAATTAGAATACCTACAAGGCATCAAAAAGATAGCTGGATCAAGAGACCAGACATGAATAATATCCCATGGTTTGAGGGGGGATACAATGCTGATCCGCAGAATCACTTACAGGAATTCCACGATGCCTGTGCCTTGCAGAATATTGAAAATGAGTGGCATAAGTTAAAGTTGTTCCCTAGGACACTCATAAAGGAAGCAGAAAGCTGGTACTAGTCTTTAGAACCAAAAACCATTAGGAGGTGGAGTACGATATTCGAACTATTCAATGATAAATATCAAACGTACTCCAGAGTGTCCAACTTGCATAAGCAGATCCAAGGATGGAAGCAGGGTAACCATGAACCCTTGAATGTTGCCATGGGCCAATATTATGCATTACTACATCGTTGCCCAAGCCATGGTTATGCACAACGAGATCAACTCTGCCACCTTGTAGATGGGCTAAGACATGAAACCAGGAGAACCCTTGGGACATATGCCCAAGGGAGATTATCTAAACTTAGATCCCATGAAGTTCATAGATTGTTAGAGCAAGTAGCTAAAGAATAAGGGGAGCCACAGAAAAGAGAAATTGCGGAAGAGTACAACCGCGATCCTTCCCTCCGAAAGAGGAGAGTGAGATTCTATGAGGAGGAGGATGAGTCACCACTCGAAGAGTTGGTGAATAGAAAAACCTTGTCATTTCAGAAATTAACAATGGAAGTGTCGACTAAGGTAGATGAAATATGGAGCTCCTTAGGTAGTAAAATTGAAACTGTCCTAAAAATCGTAGAGGAGTCTAAGGAGGAGCGAAGTAGTGATCATAATAAGAAAAAGCAGAGAGATTCAAACCATGCACATAACAAGGGTAAGGGAAAAATGACTATCGCTGATGAGGTTGTGGATTCTGACACGGAAAATGACAGTGGATGTGAGATCTACCAATATGACCATCCTAAGGGATGTTGCCCAATAATCTCACATCTACAAGAGTCCAGGATGTATGCACTCAACCCAAGACTTAACAAACAGCAAGCACCCCAAAGGTTACCTTATCCCCAAGGTAATCTGAGGTAGTTCCACCAACCATTAACATATTATCCAAGTGGAAATCTGTCACAACCTATCGGGCAACATTAGCAGTGGCAACACCCACAGTCATGGGGGATGCCACTGCCTAGACAACAATACCCTTACCAGCAACTAGATCCATATGGCTATTACGTGCAGCAACCCGTTTCTCCAAGTGACTCTATGGGTCACGCAACCCCACAACGTTACTACCAAGTTTAAGAGTATTTTAGGACTCCTTCTCCTATGGGAGACACACCACATACATACCATCCTCCAAATCCATCTGCATCTTTTACGTTGGTAGCTCCACCACCAACCGCTCCAACAATGCAAAGAGTATATCCCACTCAACCGCAACAACCCAACGTCATGAGGGCTTCAAATCCCCAAGTCTCAGTTGGTTCTAACAATCTTATGCCAAAAAGACCTTTCTTCATAACTAACAATCAAACTAAGCCCTCACCCTCACAAGCGGTTGAACATCTAAACACCTCTATCCCAAATAACGTTTTGGGACCTTCTTCAATCCAAAAATCGAGCTCAACGCACATAGTTATGTTAGCACATACCGTCACAAATTGGATTAAGGTGGGCCACCTTCCCAAGAAATTCTTTGACCCTGGAAGTCCCCTAATTTATCTCCAAGTTTCTGGGAATGAACCCTGTAAAGCTCTTCTGGACTCAGGTTCCAGAGTCAACCTAATATTGCAGGAGATGTACAAAGCCTGGAACCTACCTCTGTTAAGGAAGAGTAACATTTGACTTGAGCTGGCTGACCAGTCCATCACTGTCCCCTTAGGATTGATGGAGGACATCATTACCATTGTTTGTGGATGGTCATATCCAGCGGATTTCCTAGTGATCCAAGTAACTAACAGTAAGGGGAACTTCCCAGTAATAATGGGAAGAGCATGGCTAACTACGATAGATGCATGCCTAGGAATATGCAATCTTTCCCTGGAAATATCCAAGAGAAATACTTTCGGAAAGATCAAGAGGAAGAAAGTTCCATGCATCGCATACAGTGACATTGGGTGCCATTGCGTGAAAAAATCATGGGTTATGCGAAGTTTAGCATTGCCTGCATGTGATCAATGTGCACAAAAAGTTAATATACAAAGGTGCCTATATGCAGTAGCCACACAACAAGAGGACACCCTGTGGCTGATGGCTGATCAAGAAAGTGACTCAATAACATGCATGGAATCAACTAAGGGAATAATTAGTGCTTATATTAGAAGCACAGACACACTTGAGCAAGCCTGTTGCTAACTCCCCAACCTTAGTCTCGAAAACATCAACTGGGGGAAGTTGGAAATTCCTGAGAAATTTAAACAAGATCCCCTCGATCTAAAACCATTGCCCACCGGTTTAGAGTATGTGACTCTTGAAAATGGAAAATCGGTAATTATCAACATGAAACTTGTCCCCAAGCAAAAAGAAAGCCTATTGAAAGTGACCAATAAATGGTCAAAAGCCTTTGCCTGGTCATATCCCGAGCTAACCGGAATAGACCCTAGGATATGCCAGCATAGGATTTACACGAACCCCTCCATGAAGCCTCGAAAACAACCACAGAGGTGATTGAACCCGAAATTGAAACAAATAGTAAAAGAAGAGATAGAATAGCTCCTCAAGGTTGGGTTCATATATCCCATTGCTGATACTGAATGGGTTAGTCCTCTAGTAATTGTGCCTAAGAAGGGAGGAAAATGGAGGGTATGTATAAATTTTAGGCTGCTGAACATGGCAACATTCAAAGATCATTTCCCATTATCATTTGTTAACCAATTCTTAGACACTATAGCGGGGCATTGCTATTATAGTTTTCTGGATGGATATAGTGGATATAATCAAATACGAATAGCACTAGAAGATCAAGCCAAAACAATGTTCACCAGTCCCTGGGAAACGTTTGCATATAAACAAATGCCATTTGGCTTGTGCAATGCTCCAACCACGTTTCAACATTTAGTTCTAAGCATATTTCAACAGCAGATAGGGAACGGAGTAGAAGTCTTTATGGATGACTTATCCACTTATGGGACAAGCTTTGATCAAGCCCTAGACCGATTGGAGCAAGTACTGAAACGATGCATTGAAACCAACCTAAAGCTCAACTATCAAAAAAGCCATTTGATGGTTCAAGAGGGTGTAGTACTAGGGCATAAGATTTCATAGTCAGGAATATAGGTAGACCCAGAAAAAGCTAAAGTCATCCAAGGAATCACTCGACAACCAAAAACTATCAAAGACATTCGGTCATTCCTTGGACACGCTGGCTACCACAAGAGATTCATTGAGAACTTCTCCAAGATTTCCAAACTGTTGGTAGAATTAACAAAAAAGGATGCACCATTCGAATGGACCAGGGAATGTGAAAGAGCATTCCAAACTCTAAAACAAAGGCTTGTGGAAAATCCTATTCTACAAGCCTCTAACTAGTCCAGGCCATTCCATATAATGACTGACGCATCCAATTATGTCTTGGGAGCCGTACTAACACAGTTAGATGAACAAAAATGCCCTTATTACATCCACTGGGTAAGTAAGAGTATTGTCAGTGTACAACTCAACTACATGACTACAGAAAAGGAATTAATGGCTATAGTGTTTAAGCTGGACAAATTTAGGTACTATGTGTTAGGCTACAAAGTGTACTTTCATACAGATCATAGTGCAATTAGGTTCCTCATGAATAAGCCAACAGTTAGCCCTCGTATTATACGTTGGTTGGTAATCCTTTAGGAGTTCGATCTAAGAATTGTAGACCGAAAGGGCACCGAGAACGTAGTTGCAGATCACTTATCTTGGTTGCACTAGGATAACAAAGAGGACGAATATGTTATATCTGATCATTTTTTTGATGAAACACTCTTTGCTGATGTAGTGAATAACTAACCCATGGGCACAAATTGGTATAGTAGCATTCTCACTTATCTCCTATTCCAAAAAACACTGCAGGGGTTGGACTTTAGGAAGAAGCAACAGTTTCTTCACAAAACCAAGTACTTCATGGAGATTAGAGGCTAACTTTACAAAGTCTATCCTAACGACTTGGTTCGATGGTGTGTACCTGATGTGGACCAACCAAGAGTTCTCGAGGATGCTCATGAGGGCCCTTATGGGGGTCACTATGTAGGGAGATGAATGACTATCAAGATCCTACTTGCAAGATATTACTGGCCAATACTATTTCGGGATGCCCATCATTTTGTCCGATCCTGTGAGCACTGTCAACATGATGATGGAATGACTGCTAGAATGGAGGATCCACAACAATGGATTCAACCTTTGGAACCTTCGACATCTGGGGAATAGACTTCATGGGGCCCATTATGCCAATGTCCAATGGAAAAGCATATATCATTATTGTTGTTGACTATCTAACAAAATGGGCCGAAACAGCTACTATAACAGACTACACATCATATACAGCTGCACGATTTGTACAACAACAAGTTGTTAATAGATGTGGTGTGTCAAGCGCACTTATCTTGGATAACGGAATGCATTTCACAGGTGCAACCTTTTGAAAATTGATGCAACACTTAGGGGTTGAACATAAATTGACTACACCTTATCACCCCCAAGCTAATGGCCAAGCCAAGGTTACTAATCGGGAGATCACTAGAATATTAACAAGGACAATTAGCAAATATAGGCGAGATTGGAGCACTACACTGAATGATGCTCTTTGGGCATACCACTCCACTTGGAAACTCCCTACAAGCTACTCTCCCTATGAGTTAGTGTACGGGAAACTCCCAAAGCTCCCAATTCAAACCGAGCTCCGTACACTATCCATGACATGTGACCTCCACCTTGACCTTGATCTAGCACAAAAACAAAGATTGGCAACTTTAAACGTGCTAGACGAGAATTGATTAGTTGCCCTGTCATCAAACGAGATACACAAGGCACATAACAAGCAATGTTATGACTTAAGAATTTAAAAGGTTAGGTACCAACCAGGAGATAAGGTCCTTTATTGGAACCCCACGCATGTACCACAACGCATGAAATTTCAAACATTATGGGAAGGACCTTACATTATTCATACAACCTTTCCCTCGGGATCCATGACAATATACAAGCCTAAAAGCCCTGATAAGAGATTATTGGTCAATGTACAAAAAACAAAACCTTTCCATGAACTAAGAATAGCCAGTGCAAATTACACCTTTGATAGCGGACAACCACACTCATAATTTCGGATCTCTTCCTCCCAATTTAGTCATGGGGGAGATGGCCACCTATGCTGATCATTCGGGACCCTCAGTTCTTTTAAGTATTTATTTTACATGTTTTTTTACACATTTTTGTTTTACAAATTCCTTTAACTTTTCTTGTTTTTATTTTACAACATCATTTATACTTTTTCTTTTATTTGTGTATATATGTGTGTGTGTGTATTATCCATTTTGTTAAGTTCATCATCCAATAAGTGCTATTAAATGATGGTATGAACTGTTTTCTACTGGTTGCTAATGTTTGTCTTTTACCTTTAAGATTACAATGTTGATACTAAGGTATGGTTCTTTTGATATAGCAGGCAATGAGTTCACTTCATCCATACATCCATAAATTTCTATGGTCTCTCTTGGCTTGGAACTCTATAGTCCCTTTCTCAATAATAAGAACTATAATGGATTGGTGACTAGGTATTTCTCAAACTAAGGAAGAACTCAAGGATTGAAAAGGGTGTGACTTCAAGGGAACTTGATGCATTTGTGTTGGCCATTCTCTTGGGTGCTTAGATGTTTTCTTCTTGAGTTTTCTTACTGCTTCGACGTTGCCACCTTATTAGGAAGTTGAGCAAATAAAACTAACAAGGTCTTTGCATGGTGTGGTTCTCACGTATAAACATAAAAAAAAATAGTGAGAATTCAAAGCACATCCCTTAGACGAAATAATCATTTGGGCTACAAGCACTGATTATGCAACTAAAATAAACATGTTCTCTCTAACTAAGGCCCTTCTCGCTTCCCATTCTCTCCTCTTTTGTTTCATCGGAATGGTGGTCGCTCTTTGAGGGATGCATTCTTGTTACTTCAAGTGGATGGATTGGCCGAATGCATTGATGTGAAGCCACTAAATGTGGTTTGTTCAGGTCGGATTTGGAATGGGATCTACTAAGTCACATTAATCATTAACTACACAAGGGGCCGTACATCACCTTGTTCTTGAGATTTCATTCCATTCTCTTCTTTCCATCATTCTTCCTCCATTGTTCACCTCATTTCCGGTTGTATCATTAGTGTATATTTTGGTTGATGCATTGTTTTCTTTTTGGTAAATTCTTGTGGTTAAGACTTTAACTCTTGTTCCAAATGACATTCCCAGAGCCTATGGACTCTTTGAATGTGGGATTGTCAGGGCATTAAGGGCATGAACTTGCTTTGGGGAGGACCTACTGGCATTCCTATTTGGTGCACCAGTTAAATTCTTTCCCTTAACATTTTTGCAATCCACTCTATTTTGTTCATTTCCATCTTGACATCCATTTCATTGACATTATAGTTGTCTCTTTTTCTCCATCTTTCTTGTTCTTTTTCTTTCTCCATTCTATCACTACCAGAGGTTCACTCTTAGTCATGGGGGTTCTGACCCAATTTTTTTGATTTTCTCCTAGCCCCTGCACCTTCGATAGTCACCATTATTATATCTCCAAATTTGCATCAGCCATACCACAACCCAGCCAATGGACCTTTCATCGAAGCAAGGTATCAACTGCATTGTGATTCATTTACCATTGCTAATATAAAGACTGTGTTGTGTGTGCAGATAGCAATCATACAACAACAGATTGGATCTGGAGGGAACACTTGGAATGGATCGGTGTTGAAGCAGCTATGCAAGGAACGGGATGGATGGCACGTTTACAGATAGACAACGAAAGGTGCAATCTTGGCGTTGGTAGCAGCAGACTTCTTTTCTCTTCTCTCTTCTCTCTTCTCTCTCAGCTACCAAATAAGGCTTGATGTTAAATGTATAAGGTGTTCACTCTTGTTGTTGTGAACACCAGTTTTGTCATGTTCTGTAACGATGATCCGTTCACGTGTCATCCCATTCACCATTAGTTCCATTCAAGTCAATAATCCCATACCTTCCCAATATTTTGTAAGGAACTCGAGGACGAGTTTTTATTCAGTCATGGGGGTATGATGGGATGTGATATTGCATCGACTGCAATATCGCGATATCACATTGGCCACAATATCACATCCCCTGTGATATCGCGTACGCAATATCGCAACGCACCACCAAATCTATAAATAAGAGGCACCTCTCCCTTGTTTCTCCATCTAGATCTAGACCTTAGCCAAACTCTTGCAGTTTTTCCATTCCAGAGTTAGAGTAATTTCCATGTGCCCGCAGTAGGAGTCCCAAAGTGAACAGATCTTTATTCGAGCAAATATTGTACCTAAGCACAAGTTTGTGTATGGAAATAAAGACGAACTTTTTGGATAAACCTTGTAGTGCATGGACTAAGCTAATTAGGACTTTAATTATCGTTAATTGTTTAAATTCTTTATTAGCTAATTAATCTCTCTCAACCCTCAACACTCCTAGTTAAGTGCATTCAGTACGACCGCTTCGAGCACGTGCGTTATGCTTGATAATCCCAGTAACAAATAGTGTTTGGTAATCCCAGAAGGTTGAATTGGGTCAGGGTGTGAACGACAAGTAGTTAGTTAAAGTTAGTTACTTAGTCTCTTCACCCTTTCCCTCATTAGCATAAGCGATAAAAGATAAAAGACATAAAAATCACATACCTCAGACTTACTTAACCATACAACTATGACAAATACAAGTAAGTCTGGGAAGACAACGAATGATTAACCTTAAGTGTTTCATAAGGCATGTAGGCACTTAGTCTGCGGAGTTCGCCTGGATCGCGCGTGTAACGCTCGTATTCGTATGGTTGAGTGTAGGGGTACCTCGCCACTCATCAATGGTAATAAAAGAAGAAATGGAATTAGCAAGGAATCCTAAATAAAAACATCGCTACACTAAGACGTAGCATTCCAAGCTAACATTTCAAGTCATGTAAGTCCTTTAATCAAGCATCTAATGGAAGTTGAGTAAAAGTGTTACTTAATTCATCTTACCCTTATAAAGAAAGAAACTAATGTGACATCATGAGTTGTATAATAAAGAATACATAAATAAACTCTTAATTGTGACTTGTCTATCAAATTTTAGGCCAATGCCAAATTTTTTCATTGTTGCAATTTTCATATTCCAAAACCAAAAGGTTAAAAATTAAAGTTGTACACCAAAGAAAAATTATAAAAGTCAAAGATATAGTAATAAATTAAAAGAAAAAGGGGATGAAATTTAAAAGAATAAAGGTTTAAGCCTCTTTCTCCTACAATAAAATGAGGTCAAGAGCCTCTAAGAAAGAGTGTATGAATGAAGAGAAAAGTAACGCAAGAGTGAGGAAGTGAGCAATCATAAGTGTTGTAATTTTATTTTTTCTCCTCTCTTGCTATGCTCTCAATCCATATAATGTTTTTCTCCATTATAAGAATTGAAATATCTTTAGAATGTTTGCAATTTCAACAACAAAGCTTAGAGAATTCTTAAGCAATTTTAGATCTACAGCTGATGGGACGCGATATTGCATAGGCTACGATATCGTGCACGCAATATCACATCAGCCACGATATCGCATACACGATAGCGTGTCTTCCCTGCAATATTGCATACACGATATCGCAGTCCATCGCCATGTCTATAAATAAGAGGTGGCTCTCCCTTCTTTCACAATTAGAGTTAGATTGTAGCTAAACTCTGGTAGTTTGATCCCTCTAGAGATAGATTATTTTTCCAATGTCTACCTGTAGTGTGGTGAATGTAATTGTACGACATCCTTTATTCGAGTCTGACATACTTGGACATGCACATGACCAGAAATAAAGATCGAGATTACTTCATCATTGTAGCATTCACTTTGTGTATTTATTTATTTAATTGTTATTTACTGCTTTCCTAATTAGTCTCTCTCACCCTTAAACTCATGTTAAACCACAGAATGAGTACGACTTGATTACAAGCATTTAAGTGTGACTACTTGGTAACCCAGTGGTGTCCAAGATGTGTACAGATAATCAAGGAATGGATGCTCATCACACTTAGGCTAGATTAAATTCTCTTACCCTTTCTCTCCTAGCTTAGTAATTATTACTTTCCATTGCCTTCAGGAGTAGCATTAGATTAGGAACCACATCATACACCTCACTCTGAACTAAATCATACGTGACAAATATAATACTAGTCCAGGCGGGAAGACAGTGAACTACGACCTAAGGATAATTGTCTAGGTGCCACAACTAGTCCGTCTGCGGAGTTCGACCCGATTGCATGAGAACGCTCGTATTTGTATGGTTGAGTGTAGGGGTACCTCGCCACTCATCAAAAGCCCTTCTTTCTAGATCAATGAATCTTTGAAGCTTCCTTTATTATGAAAATTCTTCAATATCAATTTCAAATTCAAAATTCTTCATAAATCCTCACACAATCTCACAATCTCATATCCAAATTTTCACAATCCTCAATCCTCACAAAAATCCTCAATCTCACATCTCTCAATATCCATAAGATCATTAAGAACAAAAGAAGATAAGATTCTCAAGGAATACTTAGAAGATTAATCTTATTTCTTAGTTATTTCAAAGTTATGAAAGGATTTAGCATCAAATCATTGATATCATTTCATGAAGTTCATTTTATTTTGAATGTTGAAGATCATGTTGCTCCTTATTTTCATTTATTTTATCTCAAATATGTATCAAATCATTCCACTGTCCATTGTAAGAATTGAAGTTTCTCAAGAAATTCTACAATTTTAGTAATAAGGCTTCAAGAATTATTAACTAATTTTAGATCTGCACCCTTCATTTCTTGATCAATTAAGCTTTGAAGCTTCCTTCACTATGAAAAGACCTCCATATAAATCTCAAACTAAAAATCCTTTACAAAATCATTATACAGCTCTCACATCTCATAATATCTCAAAGATCATTAAAGAATACAAGAAGTCAGACATTCAAAGGAAGAATATGAAGATTCATCTCATTTCGAGCCATTTGAAGTTATTTCATTAATTCATCTTGATAAGTCTTTGATATATTCCAATTATTTCAATGTTAGAAAGCATTATTTGCATAAAATATTTAATATAATGATGCATTTTCAATAATTTTAAATTATCTTTACTTTTGAAGATTAAGTTTCTCCTTGTTTTCATTCCTTTTATTTTCAATGTTCAATATATCAATCAAATTGCATTAGATCTATGTACTACACTCAAAGATGTGTAGATTCAAGCCAAGTTTGAGATAAAACAAATTCAAATTGATCTAAATCAAGAATTTTAGAGTTTGGTTTTATATCTCTTAAAAATTCTAATCATACAAAGATTGTTTAGGTTATGAGAAAATTTTAACATATGACTTATTGATTAAACAACTCATAATTATTCATATTTCATAATCATATTGTCCACATTTTGCAACCATTCTTGGTATCTTTCAATCTTGTTAAGAGTATCTTCTTCATAACGTCTTCTCCTTCTTCTTATTCTTTCTTTTGCTACATCCTTATGATGCTTACCTTTGCCTATTACTCATGATAGGTCTTGTGAGAATCTTTCCAATTGGTTAGTCTTGCATGGGCTAGGTGCTCTTGGACTCCTTGAATGATCCACAACTTGGCCTATTACAAACTACTACCTCAATTGTAGCTTGTCCCTCTTCGTAGACATCTTCTTCATTCCATCATAACTTTCTAGATTTTTTTCTTTTTCTCTTTAGAATCTGGATTAGATTATGAATGGCTCACATTGGATCTTCTTGTTCTATTTAGGAAGCTAGTTTTGAAGTTCACTTCTTTCTCTTATGAATAACTTGATAACATTTTGGTTTCTTGGATTGTCATTACAAATCTATGGATCGTAATGACTACTCTATTTGATTACATTTCTTCGTATTAACTGCTTTCTTACTTTGGACATGTATTTTTAATTTCTTGTGGTTCTAATTTTTGTTGTCTTCTATGTGATGCTACATCCAATCTTTTCTTATGATTCATAGTTACTTACACATACTGCCTCCTTACTCTTTAAATTATTTCTTACCACATCTCTTATTCTCTACATCACTTCTTTATAACTAATTGATGTTTGCTTATGTTCCACAAATGGGGTCATAATGATTACATGATAAATCATGTCCTTTTGTTACAACTTGTTTATAAGTGATTACAAATAATCTTGGATAGTTACGAAACTGATCATTATACATCATGTTACAATTATATTCTAATACTCATTGATTTATATTTAAAGCAAAGATTCTTGTTTGAGGATTTCTAAAAATTGGGTATATTTGGTAACGTGTTTTAGGAGTTTTGCAAATGTGTTGTGTAGAAAACTCATCAAACAAGTTACAATACATTGCTAGATGATTTTATACATCATCATGAAGTGTATCATGGGGCACAAACTATGGTAATAGGATGCATGGGTAGATGACTATACTTGGAGTAACATGTGACTAATTTATTTAATGTTTTTAATGCTTAGTTGATGTGATACAAAATTAATGATTTTTTGTAGTACTTATGGTAGGGAGTATCAATAGATGGAGTCTTAGTGGTTGTTGCTACTCAGTTCTTTATCAGTGCTTGTGGTTTTAAACAACTAGAAAAATTTTCAACGTTGTTACTTGAAAATCTCCCAATGGCTTCATCTTACTAGTGGCTCTAGGATAAATTATCACTTAGATGTGAGTAGGTTGACTATTAATAGATTAGATTAAGGTGTTAGTTAGAAGGCCATTTCTGGTAGCTTTTTTGCCAATGGCTAAACCTTGACAAGTAAGTGTTCGCACATTTGGCCATTTCATGGAACAAAGATATGAGATGATTGAAACCTTCAAAATATTTCAATAGAACTATTGAAATGACAAGATGTAGGTTTCAAAGGTATTGATTCCTGTCACTCGCTAAAAAAGATTGGATGAGATGGGATGCATTTATTTTCCCTAATTTTAGTTCTTCAGATTATCAATCGGACTGATACTTAGCATGGGAAACAAGCATATGATTTTGGTTCTCAAAACTCACTAGGTTGGAACTTTTATGTGGCTCAAGTCTGTAGGATTCTTTGATCATTACTTATCCCTACTAAAGATGTTCACCTTCTTCCAGCCCATCTCTTTTGTGGATATTCCAGAGGTCTATCTAACTCTTATTTGGAACATGCTATGAGGTGGATTAGGTATACTAGAGTATTGTCCTCAAAGCAACATCATTGGTTGTCTACATCATCAACTAAAGCATTCCTTGCATGGATCCCTTAAGGGGGGAAGGTCTCACATATCACTTGGGGTCTCATTTTTGGATCACACTTGGGCTCTCACTTGGAGACACACTTTGAGTCTTGGGAGAAGAGCATTGTAAAGACGAAATTGTGAACGATTGCTTGTAAGATGGCTTGCTAAAGAAAAGATTTTAGCCTCTTCGTCATAGTCCTATGAGTTATGTTATTTATTTTTTATTTTGTTTAAATTGTTTAGCTAGTGGTTTAGATAGTATCATCCTTGGCAAGTAATTTTGGGATTTTTAGATTGCTCTTATTGTTCTTGTTGCCTAATAGAAAATTTCTATTAAAATTTTTCCATAGAAGCGCTTGTGTTTGAAAGCCTTAAGAGCATTTTACTAGTGAATTTGGTTATTGTGCAATGTATAAGAACTACTATTGAGATCATTGTAAGAGATCCTCTTCTTGTAGTCATGTCGTTGAACGATTCAATAGTCAAGAGGGTTCAGAAAATCTTTGGTATTTTGATGGGACCAGAATAGCTTCTTTTTATCTTTAAAGTGAATCTCCGTGGTATTTCAAT
>MNCI01032899.1:465925-484340 GCA_015680685.1 Gnetum montanum | reverse complement strand
TTTTTACAAAATTTTATTTGTTACAAGTAGGTATTATAAGGACCATGTAGACTAGGCAATTGAACAAAATAGAAACTCTCGACAACTCATAATACTTGGCAAAGTTGGCTGAATCTCTTTAAGATAAGTCATTTGTAGTTTACACACAACACAATCGTTTCATTTTTCACAACCGCATGCCGCAACAGCACACACACATACTCACATTAACTACTGAGTCTATTTGGAGGTATCTGGGCCTTGGTGTTGCCAAAGACCAGCAGACACCTAAATCCTATTCAAGGACACTCATTGGCGGTCGCGTCCGAAACGGTCACCAACAATAAGTTATCACATATATAAGTGCAATTACTTTGAGTGTCACCAATGAGGTATTCATTAATGGCTCAAGTTAGTCTTTTGGTAAGTGTTATCAATAAGACTTCCACTAGTCACTCAAGATTTCATTTGATGATCATTAGATGATCATTAGATGAAGAAAAACTTCATTGTTATTAACACTAAGAATTAGAAAATAACTAATGTTGTTAAATTGACAAGTCAAGATGCTAAGTATTAGAATAATTGTACGATTGGTGCTAGGTCTTGTTTATTATTCCTAGATAGTATTCCTATCATAGGTAGTATTAGCAATTTTCTTTTGTATAGATAATACCAATTCTGTAGCTGTCTAGAGTTTTACTTGATACCTATAAATGGTCATTGGTAAGAGTGAATGATTATGCAATTATTTTAATTTGTAATGTTACGTGTTAACATCTATATTTGTAGCTAACGTATGGTGGTCCTATCTAATCTTGATGTACTCTAAGTGATTTCAAGTGTTTGATTCTTCTATGATGAATGAGTTTTAGATCTTTCTTGTAGATATGCTATGTAAATGATGTAGGTGTAAGCACTAGTAGGATGAGGGATAGGAACTTAGAGTACAGCTAAATAAATAATTAGCTAGAATATTTTTTCTTTTTTTAATTTTTATTTTGGTTTATGTAAAAGCTTGATCCATGAGTTAGTTATACTTCTTGTAATATTTAAGTTGGATGATTATAAAAAGGAATCATCACTTGAAGCCTCAATGCTCATCCTGTTAAACAAGGTCTTAGGAGGGTCAATGGATAAATGAAAACCTAACCTATTTGAGTGGTTATGCGTAGGCTCAGACTCATGTCTTCTGACTATGTAATTTTAAAATACAACATGTAACTAATAATCTATATTTACACTTATCTAACAAAACAATGAACCAACCACTTGAGCCACCTATCACTACCACTATCTATTTGAGAGAAACTTTTAGACATAGATTATAGTATGGAACTTGGGGGGTGTTGGAACTTGAAATAAGTGAAACATAGGTACACCCCAAGATTTAGAGAAATTTATAACTTAGTGCTACCTAGTAGGATTGAACCTGTGACCTAGAGTTACTAGGCCAAGACCCATTCTACTAGGCTAACACCTTATTATTATAATATAGAATTTGATAAGGGTTGAAGCTTTATTCATTGTTTGAAAAAATAGATATGATATGGTTTATAAAGTAAAAATATGCTTTGAATAACTTTATACTTAAACACAACCTCAAAAATTAAAGAATGTAATTAGGCATCATTGTGTTTTAATTTCATGGAATTATGTATCATGCTCTATTCCTATTTCCTCATGTTACGATAGTTGATAGTAGCTCTTAGCACTAATGTGATATGATTTTTTAACATTATTCATTAAAAAGAAATCTATTTGTTGATCTTTTGGTATGTCAAAACCTTAGAAAATGAAGAACTAGAAACTGTGCTTGTGAGTTTTTGTAGGACTAAGAAAAAAAGTATTTTGAGACCATGACAAGGGCATAAGCTACCAAGTTGGAGTGACAAAGTTTCAACAAAGAATGAAAGGATTTAGAGGAATTTGTAAGGATGCAAGATGCCTAGAAGTCAAAAGAAGAAACCTTGGTATCTACCAAGATGTCTCATTCTGCAACAAGACATCCCAGTTGCAAAGTTCAGTCTTAGGCAAGACATCCCAAAAAAACAACAAATGTCCCAAGTGTAGCATAGACATCTCAATCAAGACGTCTTATGTAAGACATCCCAGTTGCAAAGTTCAGTCTTAGGCAAGACATCTCGAAAAAACAACAAATGTCCCAAGTGTAGCATAGACATCTCAATCAAGACGTCTTATGTAAGACATCCCACCTACAAGCTCCATAATCTTAGTAAGATGTCTCAAGCTTGTTCGAGACTTCCCAACTAGCCATTTTCAAACCATTGTATGAACTCCTACAGTTAATTGACAATGACATAGGCTATAAAAGTGATAGTATCTTTGTGGAAAAAATAACATTACTCATAAGAATATTCTCATTATTGTATACATCTTGAAAAGTGTTTTGTACTTCAATTCCTTATCTTTTGTAAGTTGTGGATGGAAATTGTTGAGAGCCTCAAAGCAAGGAATCTATAATTAAGCTTGTTGGGACCTTACGAGGTTGGATGTGTTTCTTGAGAGAAAACACTCCTTGTAAAGCTCAAACTTTGTAAAGGCTGTGGTGTCCTTGAAACCACATTTTTGAAGGAATAAAGTCTAAAGGTATGCAAGGATTCTACCCTCTGAGTGTGGACATACCCAAGTTGGGAAACCACATGCATCTAAGTGAAGTTTTACTCTTGTGACTAGACTTGAATCAATCAGACTTCTTTTAGCCTATGGTAGTATCAAAGGTACCAAGTTATATCAAATGGAGGTTAAGAGTTCCTTTTTAAATGGAACTATTCAAGACGAAGTATATGTTGAGCAACCTGAAGGATTTGTAGATCCTATTCATCCAGAATATGTTTTCAAACTACAAAAGGCTCTCTATGGGCTCAAACAAGCCCCAAGATCTTGGTATGACAGACTCTCACAGCATCTCATGTCTTATGATTTCAAAAGAGGTAGGGTTGATGTTACTTTGTTTCTTAAATGAGAAGGTAAAGATTTACTCATTGTCAAAATTTATGTTGATGGTATTACATTTGGAGCAACTAATGAAATTTTATGTAAGAACTTTTTAGATCTTATGCAAACAAAATTTGAAATGAACATGAGGGAAGAACTCAAAAACTTTATTAGATTTCAAATCAGCCAAACTAAAGGTAAAACCTTCATTTGTCAAACTAAATACATCAAAGATCTATTGCAAAGATTTAACTTGACTAATGTGAAGGCAAAGACAACACCTATTGTTGCACACTTTAAACTTAACAAAGATGAATAAGGAAAATCTATGGATCTCAAGCTTTATAGAGGTATGATTGGTAGCTTACTATAATTAACTACCAGTAGATCTAATATAGCTTTAAGTCTTGGAATATATGCCAAGTATCAAGCTAATCCCAAGAAAAACTCATTTAAAAGCTATCAAACTAATTTTTCATTATCTAAAATGTACTACTAACCTGGGACTTCAGTATCCAAAGGACTTCACACTTGATCTTGTTGGGTACTATGATGTAGATTGGGCAAGATGTACAGATGATCACTGGAGCACAAGTGAAATTTTTTTTTTTTCTAGGGAAGAGTCTTGTCTTTTGGGTGACTAAAAAGCAAAACTGTATAGCACTTTCTATAGTAAAAGAAAAATATATTCAGCTAGGAGATGTTGTGCGCAAATTTTATGAATGAAAGAAACTCTCAAGGATCTAGGAATCAAATTAGATCACACACCTAGTTTTTGTGACAACAACAACACTATCAATATGACCAAAAATCCTATTCAACATTCTTGTACCAAGCATATTGAAATTCAACATCATTTCATATGAGAACATACTCAACTTGGACATATAAAGTTATAATATACTGGGATAGATAGTCAACTTGTTGATGCCTTTACCAAGCCTATTAATGAACAACGAATTACCTCTCTTTATAAGGACATGGGGCTAGGACCCTATCCTATCTTGTAAGAAGCTTATCTTCTCTAATAATAATAATAATAATAATAATAATAAAGAAAAAAAGAGAGGAGGGAAACTCACATTTTAAGGGAAGTTTCACTTAGACACTCTTTTTTGATGATGACCAAAAAGAGGGAGTCTTGTACTTGTGCTTTTATTTTCCTATCATTCGTTGCTTGTTTTGTTGCTATGTTAACCCATTTTCTCTAGTTTTGAAATCACCAAAAAGGGGAGATTGTTGACCTTTTGTTATGTCAAAACCTTAGAAAATGAAAAGTTGGAAAGTGTGCTTGTGAGTTTTTTTTAGGACTAAGAAAAAGAGTATTTTGAGACCATGATAAGGACATAAGCTACTAAGTTGGAGTGATAAAGTTTCAATGAAGAATGCAAGGATTTAGAGGAATTCGTGAGGATGCAAATTGTCTAGAAGTCAAAAGAAGAAACCCTAGTGTTTGCCAAGATGTTTCATTCTATAGCAAGATTTCCTAGTTGCAAAGTTTAGTCTCAAGCAAGACGTCCCAGAAAAACAACAAATGCCCCAAGTGTAGCAGAGACTCATTTAAGACATCTGATGTAAGACATCCTAATTCTAGTGAGACGTCCTACTTACAAGCTCCAAAATCTTAGCAAGGCATCTCAAGCTCGTTCGAGACATCCCAACTAGTCGTTTTTTAGCCATTGTACAAAATCCAACAATTAATTGACAATGACATAGGCTATAAAAGAGACGATATCTTTGTGGAAGAAATAGCACTATTTACAAGAATAATCTCATTGTTGAATACATCTTGAAAAGTGTTTTATACTTCAATTCCTTATCTTTTGTAAGTTGTGTATGGAAATTATTGAGAGCCTCAAAGCAAGGAATTTGTAATTGAGATTGTTGGGACCTTGTGGGGTTGGGTGTGTTTCTTGAGAGGGAATACCCCTTGCGGAGCTCAAATTTTGTAAGGTTGTGGTGTTCTTGAAACCACATTTTTGAAGGAACAAAGTCTAGAGGTGTGTAAGGATTCTACCCTCTAAGTGTTGACGTACCCATGTTGGGGAACGAAGTACATATAAGTTCTTGATCTTTAATATTAAGTTTTAAACATGTGATGTACTCTTAATCTTTTTGCTTCTTATTAATATTATTTTTGGTGTTCAATACCTTAGAAAAAAATCAAACCAAAATAAATATTTGGGTATTCAAACCCATTTGTATTAAGTTTGTGGCCAAATTCAGTTTGTTAAACATGCTTGTTTATTTTACTCATTTTCTTAACATGTATATGATTGATGTACGTATATTTTATGATTATGAAAAATTTCTTTGTGTTTGAGAGTTTCTTTTAAATATGCACATTATATGAAACTTATAATGTTTGAAGCTTTATTCATTGTTTGAATGAATATAGAATTTTTTATGAAATAAAACTATCCCAACTTTGTCCTTGTTGAAGAATCCAATTAGGTTATTATTATTGTTTTTTAATTCCATGGACTATCTTTCTTTTGTCTTACAAGAGTATTTGAAAGTAGCTCTTAGTTACTATGTGATATAATTTTTAACATTAAGAAATTGTAATAGAGTTCAACTAGAACCTTTATAACTTAGCATATGAAACTTATAATGTTTGAAGCTTTATTCATTGTTTGAATGAATATAGAATTTTTTATGAAATAAAACTATCCCAACTTTGTCCTTGTTGAAGAATCCAATTAGGTTATTATTATTGTTTTTTAATTCCATGGACTATCTTTCTTTTGTCTTACAAGAGTATTTGAAAGTAGCTCTTAGTTATTATGTGATATAATTTTTAACCTTAAGAAATTGTAATAGCATTCAACTAGAACTTTTATAACTTAGCATTGCCCACTAGAATTGTACTCATGACTTGGAGCTTTCAAATTAAGAGTTTTACCACCAAGCTAACACCTCATTCATTGTTTGTTTAATAATAAATAAATAAAGTTTACATTTTGGATCCACTTTACGAAACCCCCTCGATCTATTTTAATTGACTTTGGTTACAGCAAAGTGGTTAGTCGAAAGCAATTAAATTGACGGGGCCTTTCATGAGCATCGTCACGTCAACATAATTAATGCAGGTAAGGAAACGAATGGAATGTCATGAGTCAACATCGCTTGAGTCTTTTACTTTTCTTCCGCAAAAAGTACTGATTTGCCATCCATTACTAAAAACAAATTTTTGCAACGCTCGAGTCAAGTAGCGTACGCATATACTAAAATCTCCCCTTCACAAGGTGGACTGGGCCGCCGACACAAGAAGCAAGCAAAGGCTCGTTACCAATACTTGTCTATTCTGCGTAGATAGAACTTAACACGGTATCAAAACCCATCATCATAATCATCCAGCACTAACCATCATCAGGAGCAGCAAATTAGCAAAGCCTACCTACACAAGTACTCTAAGGAAAAAAAAAACGTAACACAGCACTAATCACAGCGTAACATCATCCCATGCACATTCACAACAACAACAACACAACTTCATCTTCATCATCATCATCGTCAGCTCGGCCACTCCTAACGCGGTGCCGGTGCCTCCGTGACGGGGGCAGCGGGGGGCGACGAGGAGTCGGAGTTGGCGGAGGCAAGGGCCTTAAAGGTGGCGACGACCTGGAGCATGCTGGGGCGCCGGGCGGGCACGTCGTCGAGGCACTGCATGGCCACCCTGACGTGGGCGAGCACGTCGTCGAGGTGCTCCGCCAGGACCGGATCCACGACGTCGGCGTCGCGGCCCTGGGCCAGATGCATGCGCACCCATCCCACCAAGTTGGTGTCCCCGAAATCATCCTTATCCGTGGGACGTTTGCCCGTGGCCAGCTCCAGCAGCAGCACTCCGTACGAGTAGACGTCCCCCTTGGCCGTGCACCGGATGCTCTGGTAGTACTCCGGAGGCACGTACCCGGGCGTCCCCGCGAGCGCGCTGATCGTCAGATGCGTGTCCAGAGCGCTGATCAGCCGCGCCATGCCGAAATCCGACACCCGCGCCTGCAACCGCGCGTCCAGGAGAACGTTGCTGGACTTCATGTCGCGGTGGATTACGTGGGGAATGCAGTTGTGGTGCAGGAACGCCAGCCCTCTGGCCGCCCCCCGGGCGATCTCCTTGCGCACCGGCCATGTTAGCAGAGATTTGGCCTTGTCGTCCCGGCCGTGCAGCATGTCCTCCAGGCTCCCGTGCGGCATGTACTCGTAGACCAGCAGACGCTCCTCCCCGATCTTGCAGTAGCCCAGCAGCGGAACCAGGTTCGCGTGCTTGATCTTGCCCAGCGTCTCCATCTCCGCCATGAACTCGCGGTCGCCCTGGCAGCTCAGGCGGATGAGTTTCTTGATCGCGACCGTGGAGCCGTCGCGGAGAGTCGCCTTGAAGACCTCCCCGAAGCCGCCGCTGCCCACGAGGCTGTCCGCGCAGAAGCCGTTGGTGGCCTCGATGAGCGTCGAGAACGTGAGCTTGCGCAGCGGCCGCTCGAAGGTGGCCACGTTTATGCTCAGAGGCTCTTTTTCTTTGCCCAGTTTCCAGGTGGTGGTGTTGCAGGAGGTGTGCAGGCTGTTCAGGATCGCCGCGGCCTCGCCTTCCTTCTGGCGAGCTCGCATGGCGATGGCCCAGATTATGAGCACGCAGACGAAGGCCATGGAGACCAGGATGCCCAGGACCACGCTGTTGGCCCACGAGGCGATCCCGGCTCGCTTCTGCGGAACGCCCGTGTCCGGCGTGTTCGGGTTGAAGTTTCCGGCCACGGTGCAGGCCGCAAGCGGGACCCCGCAGAGGAGCGGGTTGTTGGAGTACTGGGAGGCCGGGAGCGTGCTGAGTTGCCCGCGTGAGGGGATCTCGCCCGAGAGATTGTTGTTGGAGAGATCGATTTGGACCAGGAAAGTGAGGTTGGAGAATGATTGCGGGATTGGGCCTGAGAGATTGTTGTGTGAGGCTTCGAATACGCCCAGGTTGCGGAGCTTGCCCAGGGAGTCCGGGAGTGTGCCGGAGAGATTGTTGTGGGCTAGTTCCAGAACCTGAAGAGCTGCCATGTCGCCCAGCTCCGCCGGGATTGGGCCTGCGAGAGAGTTGTAGGACAGGTCCAGGTACTCCAGCGATTGGTAGTGCGTCCAGTCGTTCAGAGCCGAGCCTGAGTACAGACGCGTGAACTGACAGTCCTTGAGTGTCGGAACCTGCACGAACAGAGAGGGGATTACGTGAACGCTCACGCAATAGGGACAGGAAAGAATGTCGCAGAGAATTGCAGAGCGGGGAACACGCACGCGCATGAGCTCAGAGTTTGCAGGAGCAGACGAGAAGGGATTATTCCCAAAAGACGCGGCAGAGACTCCGGGTTTTCAAAATTTTTACCCGAATACGCGGAAGATTTCAAGGTGTGCAGAGGTTTATGGTGTGTACCGTAGGAATTCGGAATACTCGCAAGAAAATAAAAATTGTGAAAGCTTTTTGAGAGAATAGTGAAAAAGACCATGCGCGCCGACAATGTTCATTTACAAAAGCCAAAAGGACTTGAAGACCGGGAAAAAGGCATTCAAAGTGATTAAATCGAACCAACGCGAAAGGCCAGCAGAAAATTAAAGGCAACCCACAAAGAATACGGCGATTCACATTACTTGTCCAAAACTAGGGTACCAATGCTCGATGTAATTCGATGGAAGGGGCATACTTGTACTAAACTAGCGTAAGATAATTTGTTTTGTTCAATGTAATTCGATGTAAGACAAAAGAAAGAGTTCATAGAACAATTCAGCATCCAAGATACAGAGATACTATGCAGTGGGGAATTATACGTGCTCACGAGTACGTAACAATAGCACAAATGCCAAACACCAAAAAAAATACGAGCAAAAACCCATGAAAATGCAGCGATTGTGCATGATAATTCAACAAACCGATACAAGACAAGGAGATAAGAATCTTACGGTCCGAATCCGACAGTCAAAGAAATTGCAACGAAAAGATATTTAAACAAGAAATAGAACACGGACAGAAAAGCACAGAATCGTTAAATTGTTAACATACGTATCCATTGCATACAGAGAAATACAAACAAGGCCAAGAAATTGGACATATACCTGAAGAAGCCGCAGCGGCGTAATGCCGGCGAACTCGACGAGACCGCCAACACCGGTGCAGGCGTTGCCGACATTGCGCAGAAAAGCGAGCGTATCCCCTGCCAAAATCCCGCTCATCGGCTGCGAATTAGTCTGCCGGCCGAGTCGCCGCGGAATCTCGCCGGACAACCGATTGTTATTCAAGTCCAGCCAAAGCAGGTTCGAACAGTTGCCCAGCTCCGCCGGAATCTCGCCGCTCAGACTGTTATTCGCCAGTTGCAGGATCGAAAGCCGCCTCAGCTGCCCGAACTCCGCCGGAATCCTTCCGGAAATCCGGTTGCTGGAAAGCGCAATCCACTCGAGATCGGTGCAGCCGGCCAGACTCTTGGGAATCCCGCCGGAAAGATCGTTGTTGTTGATTATCACGTTTTTCAGGCGCGGGCACCGGCCGAGCTCCGGCGGTATGGGGCCACGCAGATGGTTGAACCATGCGATAAACCGCTCCAGATTCGGCAGCTCCCCTATCTCCGCCGGAATCCCGCCCGAGATGTTGTTGATGCTCAGGTCCACGGTTCTCAGTCGCCGGCAGTGCTGCAGCCCCGCCGGGATGCCGCCGGACATCGCATTGTCCGGCAGCCGGAGCTCCGCGAGCTCCGAGTCCGGCCCGCAGATGTTCTCCGGCAGCTGCCCGGACAAGAAATTCGAGCCGAAATCCACAACCTGCAGCCGCGGACAGGCCGACACGGAATCCGGAAACGCTCCGGTTATGAAATTGCTGGTGAGAATGAGCCGCTCCAGAGAGACGAGATTACCCAAAACGGCGTCCGGAAAACGGCCGGAAATGTTGTTGGAGGAGAGATCCAGGGTGCGGAGCAGCGTGCAGGAGGACAAGCTCGGCGGAATGGTGCCGGAAATGTTGTTGGTGGAGAGAAACAGATGCGTGAGCGTGCGGCAGCAGCTGCCCAGCTCCGGCGGGATGGGGCCGCTGAGATGATTCCGCGAAAGATCCAGCGTCTCGATCATGGCGAGTGAATTGAAGGATCTGGGAACCGGGCCGGTGAACTGGTTCGACGACAGATTCAGCGTTCTGAGTGCCCCGCATTCTGAGATTTCCGGCGGAATCGTGCCGGAGAGATAGTTGGCCGAGAGATCGAGAATGGCTAAATGAGAACACGGCAGCGTTCCCGGAGCTGCCATGGCGGTGACCGGTCCGGTGAGATTGTTGGAGGAGAGGTCCAGAACCTGCAGGCGCGGAGAATGTTGCAGAAGGCTCTGCAACGAGACGGAGCCGCTGAAATTGTTGCCGGAGACGTTGAGATGCAGCAGATTCGGTGGAAGAAGCGACGGGAGCGACTCCGCGGTGTCGGAGACGGAGTTGCAGGAGAGATCCAGAACGTGGAGGCCGCGAGGGAGGTGCGAGATGTTGCCCTGGAATCGGTTGAAGGAGAGGTTGAGCGTGCGGAGATTGTCGAGATTGCTCAGGGCGGAGGCCGGAAGGGGTCCGGACATGTTGCAGTGGCTGAGATCGAGCGCCGTGACGCGGCCGATGTTGTTGCAGCCGACGCCGAACCAGTTGCAGGGGGACGGCGATGATGGAGATTGGGAGTTTTGCGGGATTTGCCATGACGAGAGATGATTTTCTGGGTCCTCTTCCACTGCAGCCTTGAATGACAGAAGAGCTGCCAGATCGCCGATGCGGTGCGCGTAGTACGCAGGAGGCATTCCTGTTACCAGACACAGCATCAGCATCGATAGAAGAATGATCATCCTCATTTTGCTTTGGAGGAGCAGGATCAGTTCAGTGTTTCTTGTTTTGGTGGTGGGCGGGTGTAATTTCTGTGCTTCTTTGTTGATGGATTTGTAGCAGCCGACTGCAGAGAGCACTAAGCAGCAGCAGCAGTGAGTGGAAGCAGAATCAGAAGAAGCAGAAGCAGTGCCGGTACTAGTACTGCTTCTTCATGAAGCGAGAGTTGCAGCAGTGGATTTGATCAGAGCTGCTGTGGCCCACGGCGCAGACTGTGGAAAAAGTAAAGGCACATCGCGTTCTCATGGAATGGAATTGGAATATGGAATGTGATTTGAAGGATGACCACTGATTTGAAAAAAAAATTTTGATGTTCTGTTGTGTGCTGTGTTTGCTTGGCGACATCAAGATTCGTGCCAGTCTCCACCTGCCTGGGCTTTCTGCTGCCTGCGTGACTGCGCATGCTCTGCCCTGTTTGTCTATGCATGTATGTTTTTGTTTATGGTTTCGCTGGATTTGGTCGCCTCCTTTTTACTTGTAGGATTTTGTTGGGTCTACTCTTCTCTGTTCATCGTAGGATTGTTTTGTAGGAATTTCCCTTCTGCGCTTGAGTTCGAGATCTGACGGTCGTCTCATCCAGCGCATATTGTAGCGCCACGCAGGGCCAGGTATTCCTGCAGCTGCAGTGATCATTCTGTGTGTTAAAGCAGCGAGCATATCAAGACTGTAATGAATCGAAAACTATTCTAAATCGTTCCGGAATTCTTTGCTTTTGCGCACATTTCATACTACAGTCGTAGTCGTGGCTGATACTGCTGTTGAATATTAAATTGAATAATTACAGTTCTTACTGTATTACGTTTAAACTTTTAACCACGGAGCAATTCAAGCTTTCTTTTCTTGAAAATCCTCATCATGATCGTGTAATTAACAAATTTGTTGACAGTTCTTTCCAGCAGGCAGTATTCTAAGGGTGTAATCGCCTCCTCCTCCTGCCATTGTAGTTGTTGCCTACCTATAAATACATACAGAAAAGCAAGCTACAGATACTGGCTGACCTCTTAGGCTCTACCATGCTGGAGCAGGCACCACATTTTTAAGAAAAGCTGAATTTTGAGAGAGCCACTCTGGTCCGACCTATCATACGCTGAACAAGACCAGAGACCCAGATCCAGACCCACCACCACATACAAAACAATACAATCATTCAGAATCTGTGCGGATTTTTTCTTTATCCACGAGACTTCGATTGACGTGCAGAGTCATTTTGCGCTGTTAATCGGACACAACACAACACACAACCGAAAAGAGTGGGTCAGGCATATTTTGAAATTGCAGCAGCAGCAGCCGTAGCTGTGGCAAAATGGCAGTACAGTGGTAGCTCTTGCGCTGGCACTGTGGCGCTTGCCTTATCTTAAAATAAAGAAGGACGAAATAAAACATCATCTGGTACGCCATGAGTACGCCGTGCATGAGTACGCGGTCAGACAGTCAGAGTATGAGCAGTGCTCGGCGGAACAATGAATATGAATGGAATAATAAGAATAACGATTATTTAGCAACAAAATATGACTGATGCTCCAATTACATGTGAACGAACTGTGGCTTATAGTTACAAGATAGTCTTATAAACTGATAGTTGCAGTTTTGAAATTTGAATAGTAAATATTTTCAAAAAGATTATTTGAAAATTCTCTTTCTTTGCATAATTTTATGAAATCAAAGCATCGACTAATTTTAACTACATTAAATAATGTACAGATACTTAAGAAAACCTTCTATAACCGTTGCAGCTCAGCTTGAGCTTTGGCTTGACTCTCTGCTATATGAACATGAACAGGGACCATCACAGTTCTCCGTACAAGCTCTAATGGTGGTTATAAAATAACTAAATTTTTTTTGGATCATGTACCTGGGACATGCATGAATACATGAGCAGTAACTGGGTAAGCAAGGAGACACCCAAAAAAATAAAAAAAAGAAGAACAGAGGCAGCAGGCCATCAACAACACGTGGGGCCTGCAACAACAATGGTGGTCCCTAATGATTGATTGCAATAGTGGTGGCGCAGCTGCGAAGAAGGCGATTACGACTTCTGTGTATAATCTCATTCTGCAGCCACTTCAATATCATGACATTTGAAATTCAAAGGGAAAAAAAAGAGAGAGCTAAAAACAAAAGCAGAGAAGATCAGGGAGAGAAGTATTATTATTTTGTTGTTGCTGCGTATGATCCAAATCTCCATCCACATCCACGTCCATTTTCCAATAGCAGAGAGAATTTTTATTTTTATCCTTTGTTTTCCTTTTTTCCTTTTTTTTTATTCCTGCTGCTGTGCATCACCGCCATGATGATGGTAAGGTACCAATACCATCATAGCAATTGGCTGTGACTTATGCCGTTGATTTTATGGGTGCAAAACCGCAATAGTCAAAGAGAATTCACAGATGAGAATGGGGCAGGAAAAAAGCCATTGCAGCATGCTTTTGCTTTTTTGGGGAGGTGGTGGGTTTATTTCTTTAGAGTCACCTCTGCAGCGCTACTGTTGGAGATTCTGCATTGAAAAACGGAGGAAATTTTCTAACTTACCTGGTGGCAAGTGAGACATAATCCTCTGGCTGCACATGCTCATGATCATATTCTCCACTACAAATCTTCCACCATCACCATCTCTCTCTTGTTTGCTTTGTGCATGATGGCCAACTTTCTTCGTCACTGCTGCTAAAATTTTACTAAAGTGATTATGTTCATAGTTGGGATCAAATTTCATGAGTGTGTTGAATCCATAGGTGTGGATGGCATGGCATCTTAAATGATTTTAATGCATCCAATGTCATTATCAATATGTTGGGTTATGTGTTCTCAAGGGTCTCTCACATCATCCATTACTATCGTCCCCTCAACTGAGGGGTGTTCTAAATCATTAATTGCTATCATCCGCGTGCCATGGCATAATCTATCTTCTACTACATTTGTTATGATACCTTTAAAGTACCAAGTGGGGTTTTCCTTAGGGTTTTTATGTTTAAGCAATTGCACCGTACCTTAAAGGTGGAAATGCTTAACCTTCACAAGATCCAAATTTGCATATTAACCTTCACAAGATCCAAATTTGCATATGAAGAGGGGCATTTGGTTTATAATACTAAGTTGATTACTAGGGCGTCTGTTGATTTTTAAAGTTTGAATTCATTGTCTACCAAGCTTTAATGTTCATGTTTATATAATTTTGTTAAAAATTATTAGCAATTATTGTAAGTTGTATATTTTATAAGTTACAAATAAGATTTAGTTAAGATTTTGTAAGTTATAAGTTCAATTCTAATGATTATGCTAAGATTAATATAGTAAATATATTGTTTTGGATAGGCTAGTTATAGAATTACCCTCAAATCATCCACCTTAACAAGTTACTCCATCTTGTTGAAATAAACAACATTATGACAATAATGATATATTTTAAAAGGCATCACACCTTATTGATATTAGAGCGATGTTACAATTTTCATGTAGAACTTTAAGGTTCGTTAGTCACTTTGTATTAAGATAATATTAAACTTAATTATTTTGACTAAGACTTTAATCTTTAATTAAATTAGTAGTAATGTAGCAAATTTTCTATACATAAGTTCAAAGCATTTGTAACTTCTAGATTCATAATATATCTTGGTAGTTAAGGATTTTTTTTTCTTTAGGGGGAGGGGTGGGGGGTATGCTATGTTGGAATTCAAAACACTTTTTAACAATATTTAGCCCCAAGACATATAAATAAATTAAAATTTACAACTTAGTATTTTCCACCTGATGAAAGGCAAAGTAACTTTATGCCCAACCATATAGATCACAAGCGTTCAAACATGATCCAATCAAATTCCATGGATTGAGACTATTTGGATGTCCTAAATAGTTTAGCATTAAATTGCTAATCATTGTCTTCCTAATTATACTTGTGTAAGTCTTAAGTCATATGGTTAAGTGTGATTAAGGTGCATGATTAAGATATTATTTATTAAAATATTTAAAATCTTAAAATATTAAATTTATAGCTAATCTAAGTGCAAAGAAGTAAATCTAAACTATCCTACGCATAGAGCATTCATTTCCAAGTTATTATACACATCCTGAAGATATATTAACGTCACTAGGTTACCAAGTGTCCACTACTGGGTGTACCAAGTATCACTCTTAGAATTACTAGATGTTAATATGTTTATGCGATGAAATGAAAATATTTACCTAGGTGCATGAAATTAGAGAGCAATTAAAGTAAACTATAAGTAAAGAGATTAAACTTGGAATCCAAGTGCTGTAATGAACAAAACACATTTTGATTTTAATTTCCTCATACGAATGTATCTAGGTACATCAAGCACTTGAATAAAATTCTAGAAAATCTATTCAACATATGTTGTAGGCACTTGATGAGAAAATTCTAACTTCTACAAGATGAAACTACAAGAATTCTACTAAGGAAATGACCAAATAGTGCCATAAATGCGATGAGTACATGTGCTTATATAGGTATTTATCATGCTTGTACCAATGTTGATGCATTGACAAAGCAGAGCCTACAACAATGCTTATGTATTAACACATCAAGACATGACTCCTAAATATCAATGTTCATCATGTCCCCATGATTAACTAAAAATTCTTCCTTGAGTTAACAAAATTGAAATCAAGTTGTTTCTAAAATTGGGAAAGTATGAGACTAACTAACTTACTACTTTAGGTGCCACATGATGTTAGAATTTGGTTATGTTTACATTCCACTCTATTTGTAACTAAACGTTGGTGTCTTAAGATTTTTTATAGGAGATATAATTTTTGTAACTAACAGTAATATTAAGATCATGAATAAGCAAAATTGTAGCTATCTTCTTAATGATGACTATTCTTCATAATTCTTGGCAATTCTGAGTGTTGTAAGTCCTGCTAACTTGGCTATTTACAAATCCTCTTATGATGAACAAAGTTATGTTGTACTAATTTCGTAACTTAATACTTGTTCTTTATTATGGTAATTTGTAACATCATCTTTGGGCTTACTATATCTCCAAGTTTTTCCTTGCAAAGAACTTCTTGTGTTGTTGTTTCTTGTGCTGTGTCTTCTTTTGGTTTGTATTCACTTCTCCATCGTAAGATATAATATACTTATAATTTTTATTCATAACTCAATCTATTATGAACTCTTGTACTTGGACTTGGTACCCCTACACCCAACCATACGAATCACAAGTGTTTATGCATGATCCGGTCAAATTCCATGGATGGGACTAGTTGTGGCATCTAGATCACTATGCCTTGATCACAGTTTGTTGTCTTCCCACTTGGACTAGTGGTAGCTTTGTCACATATGATTTAGTCCAGAGTGAGGCATATGATTTTTATTAGTTTATATTTTATTGTTCTACGATTACCAATAGGTTGAAACTTAATTTATAATCAATTTAATTAATTTAATTGCTAATTAATAATCAACTACCCTAACATAAGTATTCAATCCCACTTCCCGTGCACATCTTGAACACATATAAGGCTGTTGGGTTACTAAACATTAAGCATTGCTGGGATTACCAAGAGTCATATGCATGCTCAAAGTGATCGTACTTATGTACCTAATTAATTAACATGCATGAAAATGTAAATATTAACTAAGTACATGAAAAGTAAATTGCATGGAAATTAAATCTAATCTAAGTCAAAGTGCTGCCATGAATAAGACTCAATCTTGATCTTATTACTGTTCATGGAATACGTCCATGTACATTGCCACTTAAATAAGACTCCATACAATTGACTTAGATCCACTCTGTGGGCACTCACTGACTATTTTGTAAAATTACAGAATAAAACTACAAGATTTTAGGTACTCTATTGACAAAACTATGAAAAAATTATGCAAAACTATTACCCAAATTGTGCGCCCAAGTGCTATATTTATAAGCTGGCCCATACCCCTCAATATTGGATATTCGATAATGCATCTAAGGGCTTGATATTGGGTATCCAATACTGAAGCTAGGCAAATCATGACTCATCATACCCCCATGACTGAATAAAAACTCATCCTTGAGTTAAAAAATGAGGAACAACTTCCTTACAAAATATTGGGAATGTATGGGATTATTGATTGATATGCAAATTATTGATGGACTCTACGTGCCACATTACAAAATTTTATTTGAGTGGATGCCTACAAAATGACAAAGTGACAAAAAGATTGGACAGACATTGAAGATTACAAAATTTGCAAAGGTCTTTAAAAATATATTGAAGATGATTCTTCTTATCCTTACTAGTAGTGGCAAACTTTTAACCTTGATTGTTATGTCGATGCTTTTTTGGTTATGCAGAACATTCTTAAAGGATGGACTAAAATTTCTTCTCATTGTCCCATGGATCTAGCAAGCATGCAAATTTTAAGCTACTATCTTATGTGTGCTACGATTTGCCCATTGTCATATCCTCCGTTGTCCCTCTCTTGGCTTTGTTTTCATGCCTGGCAAAAAACCTTCTTCTTTAGGTGTTTCTTTTAGCATCATGTATAGTTACCAAAGGATCAACATTAGTTGTAAATTTTCCTTAATAATTAGCCCTTTTCAGATCCCTTAGCTTTCTTTTAAGCACAAGGTGATTATAGCATACTATGCCCAAGGCTATGAGGCAACTAAAATCATCAAGTTTTTCACATTATTTTGATCAATTACTATCAATTACCATGATGTTCAAAAATAGGATATTCAAAAATTTTAAAGTAGGCATCCCTAGCTCCCATGACCAATAAGTGTAACTCTAGAAGCACATAGGTTTTTGAATAATTGAAACCAAAGGTCTAATTTAGAAGATGACCAAGAAATATTAATGGACATGGAAATAGAAAAGTAGGAAAAATTAATGAAATAGATGAGAAGTAGTCCCAAAATCATGCATAAATTCAGAGAAACCATCATTCATGTTTTGGAAGATGTCAAGGTTAGTTCAAAGCCATGATTAACAAATGTTATGTAAGTGGGTCCTCCCCAATGAAAGCTCTTGCCATAATGCCCTTGCATAACCACTTCTATGGATGTTCATGGGCACCCAAGAAGTTAAATGTAGATCATGCCTTTGTTCCAAACAACACACAACTATCATGGTTAGGATGTTGCACTATACTACAAAAAACCAAAAGGCTCATAATCACATGCAACAATGAGGTGAATAATGGAATGAGAAGGGATTGCAGAGATCAGGGTGTAAGGTACTTAACCATGTCCACAATAGGTTCTTTTGACAAGTATGATTAAAATGATCAACATTCCTATCCATCCAAGTTCAGACCAAGCCCATACCATGAATAATGGCCTCGCATTGATGTGTTCCATCCTGCCTGAAACACCACTAATTTTGGCCTAGCACTTTTAGACAAGAATCAAGCTAAGTCATGCTGCTGCCCAACATGAGTATAGTGTGAACAAACTTGGAGACCTCCGAAATAGCCCCCGATGGTCCATGATTCAATAGGCAAGATCCCCCTGGGGCCCACAGGCGACTGCACCAACTTCCAGCATCCAGAATCAAAAGTTTCAGGTTCAAAATGTTTGGTTTTGGCTAAGTACACTTTGGTTACTTTTTCAGATGCTGCACAGCGTAAGGATCAACGTCACCAACTTTTGGAGCCCAGAAATTGAATCAAAA
>MNCI01032899.1:421680-457355 GCA_015680685.1 Gnetum montanum | reverse complement strand
TGAAAGTTGTGGCTTATTATGATCTAACGTGAGCTTTTCCTCCTCATTAAGTTTTGTATAAGTCACTTGCTCAAAATAGTCTGCATACTTTTACTGTTGCCTTGGGAGAATATTGAAATCGAGAGCTTAGTTAATACCTATATATATATATATATATATTATTACATATATATATCTCTAAATCTTAGTCAAAATACCAATAAATTAGTTTTTAATGGTTGTTTGGATGGCCTATGTCGGTGTCTCTTTTGATTGTTTGGTTATTTCAATCATGTTTAGAACATTATAGTTTATTTTCAAATTTGCATTTCTTGTTTTATGTTGTTTTTGTTTTCTTCACCATTTGCATTTTCATTTAAAATTTTCTAGTCCTTGCACTTGCATGCAATCTATAGTTTGGGGGCTAAGTGTTGAGGCCAACTTTCACCCACGCTGGGCATGGGGCCTTGTTGAACCTATAAAATTCTAAAATTTAAAATTAAAAAAGAAAATAAATTTTAAAGATAAAATTAAATAAAATAAACTTAGGGTTAGGTTTTCCTGCTTCCTCCGGTAGCCGCTATAAATGGGCAGGAGATGAGCTGTGGAAAGGGGGGGGAGTTGGGTTGGCTGCTATCTGCGCAGCCCTCTGATCGGCTGCCGCCTGCAGCTCCTTCGCCATTTCTGTCTGCTGCCTCTGCACGTCGCTGTTACTGCTGTCCCTGCTTCCTACGCCGCCGTTGCTGACTCCTGCAGCCGCTGGTTCCTGTCCACCGCTGCTCTCGTCGACGACCTCCATCTGCCGCATCTCCGCACCGCTGCACGCGTCCTCTGCATTCCCACCACCCTCTTTCCCTCTGCGTCGATTTCTGCCGCTGCACTGCATCGCCGTCTCCTCCTGCTGCGTTGTGCCATCCGTTCGTCTGCCACCTGCGCAGCCCTCTGATCGGTAGCTCCTTCGTTGCACATTCCGCCACCCTCGTCACCATCCGTTCGCCCGCGTCCCCGCGCCTGCTGCAACGAAACTCTGCCGACGCTTCTGTTCTCGCCGCTCCTGCTGTTTTCGGCTGCCGCCGCGCTACTGTGCACGCGTTTGCTGCGTCGTCTCCTCCGCGCCTGCTGCTTGCTGTGCTGCTCCCTCCTGTCCGCCACGTTGCTGTCTCCTGCTGCCGTCGCCGCGTCATCTCGGGCTGCCGCCGCTGCTCCTCTTTGCTGCTGCCGCTGTTTCTCTGCTTCTGCCCTACCGTGCCTGCCGTTTCTCTGCTGTGCCGTCGCTGCTCCCGCTGACGCTCCCTGGCTGCCCCGTAGCGCCACCCTCTGCTGCTGCTTCGCCACCCGTGCCTGCCACTGCAGCATCGCCGTCCTCTCTGCTCCCTCATCCTTGCTGCTACATCACGGTTTTCGCCACCCGCCGTGCCTGCCAGTCCTCTCCCGCCAGGTTGCTGATTCCGGCCCCCGCAGTGCCACCTGTTCATCTGCCCCGCTGTTGACTCTGTCTGCCACGCTACTGTCCTTGTTTGCTGCAATTGTTCGCAGCCACGATCTCTCTCTTTTCCCAGGCCCGCTGCTCCCGCTGCCCGCCGTGTGGATCGCTGCTGCTCTTGGTGTGCTACCTCCTCTACTTCCACGCTGCTGCGTTGCTGTTTCTCCTACGCCGCTTGTTCAACTTGGTATCGTATACAATCCTCTGCGTATCCATTCCTCAGCCACTGCATCATCGGCGGAAAGGAGTCCACGAAATTCAACTGCACTCCCCTCTCTGCTCGTTTACACAGTGCATCTTATTATTTTATGTTTTTAAATGTTAAATTAAACTGGAGTATTTACATATTACATCAAATATAAACTTTTATTTTGATATTTCATTTAAAATATTGTTATTATTGTTTGCCACATTGCCCTTTCCAGCTGAGACTATTTCCGGGTTTCCGTACCCATACGGGAGGCGCCCTAGGCGATAGTCTCCTCAAACGAGTTTTCACAGGTGTTGGCATGACCAAAATTTATGCATCAACAGGTTGGTATTAGGGTTGTTTAAAATTACTGCGTGGAAGAGGAAATCTCCTAGGCATGTACTTTTGTACAAACTTCAGATTTAATGCCCCTACCTAGCTCTTATGTAGATGCAACAAGATTGGGCAATGGCCCTTTAGATCATTGTATATGAAAATGTCACATCCATTATCTTTGGCTATGGTTGAGTCTATAGCCTCACTTTCTTCAGCCATGTTTCCTATTTGCTGATAAGTGTTCCTAGCTGTTTCTTGGTTCTTTTTACTCCTTTTGTTGTGATTACTTGATTTGCTTTGTGTCACTCTCTTCTCCATGGTTTCTATGCAAGTTTTAACTTTCTCATTAATCAATTCTAACATCTTATCCATCTTTGCTTCAAGCTTAACAAGAGAATTCTGTATTGGTAAGGTTCATTGTAAAATTATCTCATCAAGAGCTACCTCTTTTTCCTTATCATAGATATGGACCTTCTCCTTTTGAAGAGTTGGGTCCCAGTTGTTTTCCTTTATATTCTCTCATTTACATAGCTCTCCTTCTTCTTTCGCCACCCACCTAATTAGCCTTTGTATCTAATGGGTTTTTAATTCATATAATTGACCTTGAGCATACATCCCAAGGGTCTACCTTATTTGATTACGAAGCCCATCAATGATGTGGAAAAGTCACCTTTCCTCAGAGAAATCATGGTCAAGACATCTATGTAGTAGCGAATAGTATCTATCCAAGGCCACATCCAAGGGTTCATGATTTCCTTGCTTCCACTCTTAGATTTGTCTCCTCAAGTTGGACACCCTCCCATAGGTTCCAACAATTGTAGACCACTAGCGAACGGAACTTGGTTCCAACAATCTATACCAACGTTTCGCTTCATCGATTAGTGTCCTAGGAAAGAGCTTAAGCTTTTGTCATCCATTTTCAATATTGTACAAGGCACATGCATCATGGAAGGCTTGTATATGATGTTGTGGATTTGAGTTGTAGCCTTCCAAAAATTTAGAAATATTGTTTATATCAAGCTTGGGTAAGCAATTGTCCCTATGAGGCCTGTGAGGTATCTTAACTGCCTCTATGATCTACATCAAGCTCTTAGTGGCCAACAAGGGTTCATCATCATTAGACATGTTGTGATGAAAATTTTTATTTCTATTAATTTGATTTTGATGATCTTATTTATGCTCATGGTGATGTCTTTGATTTTTCCCTTGGTTTCGATTTCTATCTTTGTCTTAACCTCGTAGTAGAGCTCTATCTCTATACCTACGTTCATCTTCATCAGAACTAGACATTGAAGAGGAAGAGGAAGATGAGGAATTGGGAGAATCACCATGGCTTCTATAGTTCTCCCCATGGTCCCTTGATTTATCTTGTCTAGGTTTAGAGGAGGTCTTAGGCCTCGAGGCCCTTCTTGATCTAGGACTTACTCCATCTTCTCTATGATTATGTGTACCAATTGAATGTAGTCTTTAAGTGTAGTAAGGGTCTAAATGAGCATAGGAAACCCCTGTTTGTGATTGTGCACTCCAATTTTCCTTAGTATATATCCTATCATTTCTCTTACAAGTGTTCTCATCATATGATGCATTATTGGTCCTATGTGAAGAAGACATGGTTTTGTCTAATAATGTGTGTGATTTAAAATATTAATGTTGTCTAAGAGATAGATCATTAATACCTTTACAACACTTGTATATAATATAACTAATCTAGATGACTAGCATCATATGATGAGCGGCTACATACCCCTATGCCCAACCATGCGAATCACAAGCATTTACATGCAACTTGGTCGAATTTGGTAGACTATAAGCACTTAACATACACCAGACCTCTAACCAGCAAAACCCTTTGTTAGAACGGTCATTTTCTTCTCAACCTCACTTGTGATGTACTAGTGGCGATGATTAAGTGAGATTGAGGCAACTGATTTTTATGGTTTTTACTTTATCTTTTGGCCTCTAATTAAGGTAAGGAAAGGAAGGAATGAAATATTATCTAATCTATAGTTATCATAATCTATATCTTAACTATTCCTAGCATAAGTATCTGATCCCATCTGCTAGGCACGTCTTAAGCATCCCTTAACCACTACTGGGTTACCAGACGTTAAGCATCGCTGGGTTACCAAGTTTTGGGTTTACGTGCGAGATGGTTGTACTTATGGTTTCTATGAGCTATGAATGAGCGATAGTGATTAAAATAATAATAACAGAAACTTAAGTAATTATCAAAGCATAAACATATTAAACTATTGAATGCATTAAATGGCTAAGTCCAAATGCTGCAAGGAATTCTTAAAGAGTTCATCTTTATTGCCGTTTACGCCAATGGGCTCAGATACATCAATGCTTGAATAAAGAGCCAGTCAGTTTTCTTACACCTGTTGCGGGCACTTGGAAAATATTCTATCTCCTATGGGAACAAACTGCAATAGCTTCGCTACAACTGACAAAAAGTTACCTAAGAGGGGTGGGGGCCCTCTTATTTATAGGCCAAAAAAGGCACCGTGTAAATGGGGCCACATCGACGCATGGAAGGATGTGTTGACGGGGCCGCATCGACGCGACCGCATATACAGGGTCCTATATATGTGGCCTAGTAGATGCAACGACCAACAAACACTTCATCATACCCCCACGATTGAGTAAAAACTCATCCTCGAGTTCCTCTTACAATTTGGAAGGTATGGACTTTTATTTACAACATACATGACACACATACACACATGACACAACATCAATTTTACCAAGTGCCTGAGTGTACAGAGAAGGAAAAATTACAAAAATGGTGATGTTCAGAGACAAAATTGAACACCCAACCGGTCTTGGAGTCTCTGTCGTGTAGAACAATGCAAAAATCATTGGAGAAGATCACACTGTTCCTGGCTGTAGTGGTTCCGATAGCCCTTCACCAGCCTCTGGCCCATGCAGTGGAGGTGGCATGAATGATGGCTACCCTACCATGACTACAACTTCTGGAGGTAATTGGAAAGCCTCCAAGAGGACCCTCATCTTTTTCTGTTTTCTTCTGGGATTGTTCACTGTTCAGGCAACTTCACCAATGTGTGCTGAAATAGGAACTTCCCAAGGACATGGTAGTGCAGGAAGGAGATCTTTCAAATTGACAAACTAGGCTATGAACTATTTTCGTTTGATGTCGAATGCTCAAATTGATGTTTGTAGTTGCTGGTAGTCATTCATTCGATAGGCCAAGTTCTCCACGACCACACACTATCCTTTAAAACTCATGTAGAGAACCTTGAGTTCCACACTTGCTATTTCCAATTTCTGCTTTGTCACTTTGTGCGCTTGGAACTCACCCTCATATAAAGAATACGAGGTGGCTTTATCCAGGTCAGACCACGATCTCCCGGCTGTGAGCATAGCCAGGTTTGCATAACGAAGGTTGGTGAGCTCCATATATTCTATCATTTCCTCAATCTACAACTCCTTGAGGTAGATTTCAGCTTGATTGTAGGCATTTAACCCATCAAAGATAGGTTGTCATACCTTGCCTCCCTCTCGAAGTTGCTGGAGTGCTTGGTTCATTTTAGCCTTTGTGAATTGAATCTATTTTTCATTTACTTCCTTTTGCAACCCCACTTGGTCCCTGTAATGATTCTTGATTTTTTCAAATTTCAGGGCCTCGTTCTTCCAAGTAGCGATTTCGATGGTAGATTTCTGTCGCAAAGCTCGAACCTCCTCCATGGAAAGATTTTGATTCTTACCAGCCAACCTTCTCACATCAACACTCACCTTGGCTAGCTCTTCATGCTATTGGTGAATAAAAGTTTTCATATGCTCATTTTCAGCACCAACAGTATGCAGGCGATGGACCTCCACGGTCAACCTGATGTTCTCCTAACAAACTTCTACTAAGTCATTGTCTAAATGATATGTTTGAGCATTTTCCAAGGCCTTATCAAAGATCATCGACTCTCGCTCATCCTAAACTGTTTGAAGTTTAACCTGAAGCTGTTGAAAAGCTTCATCTCTGGTGAGCTCACAGTTTAGAAGAGCTAGATCGACAAGTTGGGCTCTTAACTGGGCGACTTCTATTACCAAGCATTGACAAGTGGCTTGAGCAACTTCAAGTTGCCCTTCCAAAACAAGGCTATTACCCTTTTCTGAAATCAACTCTGACTGGGTTGTAGTGATGTTATCTAAAAGATCAAAGACATCCGGAAGTGGTTGCTCGGTCCCTACCAGTTAGTCTAACAGTTCTTCGTGTTGTGCTACATCAATCCTGCTATGTGAAGTTCCAGCAGATCCCTATATATCTTGAAGCCCATGTACATATGGTATAGGCACAACTAGTGCATTGAGAACTGTAGCAATTGTATTAGCAACCACTTCAGCCGTAATCTCCTATCCTTGGTGGTGCATCACCAGGACTGTCACCCCTTCACCATCTTCCAAGTGTACCGAGAAGGTAGTAGCATTCCCTGAAATTTCAAGAAATAACTGTTGGGTTGATAGTGTTACCTCTCGGATGCTAGGATATGTTCTTGCTGGCACTTGTGTTTGGGCAGCGGAGAACATCATCCCTACTCTTTCTAACAAACTAACTAATCGAGCCACTTGCTCCAGGTGGCTCATTGTAGGGTGATAAATCGAAGGGTCTTCCCCTCCACTAGTTTTGCCAAATTGCTCTTGCTGGCTCAAGAGCGTTTGTTGGATTTCATGGATATGTTCTATAATGGTTTGTGAACCTGACCTTGTTGTTTGTGTAGGTGGTGGAGGTGGTTGCTGCTCTTCCTCCATCTGTGTGATGGCAGGAGTCCTATCTTTCAACATTTCATGCCATAAGGTAATCAGGGCATGTCAGAGTGTATCATTGGCATAACGTGCTAGCCCTGCCCGTTTGCACAATTTTCTGATTAGGCAGGGGAAGGGGAGAGCTTGTCTTCCATGTTCACTTTCAGCGAACCTTTTTTCAATCTCCAAGAATATCAACTGTGGAAGACTCATTGGAAATTTTCCACTCAAGGTAGCACAGGCACGAGCGGAGAAGGCCATGATTTTGTTGGGTCTTACCATTGGGTTTAGATGGTAAGATGCGATCTTTGAATACACCCTCTCCGCAGTGGTTAAGGTGCCAAAATCCTTGCGATCTACCCCATAGCACCACCGAATCCACTCCCCTTTTACCTTAGGGTTTGCTTGTTTTGGGATCTTTGCCACATTTTCTCTGGTCTTTGGCAATCCCAGAGCTTACGCTATTACCTCTGCAAAGTAAGAGACATAAATGTCCTTAATCCTTACTCTGGAACCTGGTTGCCAATTTGTCCAAAAGAGATAGGTTTCTCCTAGGTACCATTCACCACTAGTTGTGAATATTGGCCACATAGGAGAACTTTGCAATTGGAGTCTCACATCTTCTGGTGCATTTTCAAGAAATGGTCCAAAGTTTAGCTCTTGTAGGACCATCCATTGCACTTCTCGTGGCTTGATAGCATCAATATAGACTTAGGTCAGGGTGACTTCAAGCCTTGGTGCTATCCCCATAGTTTCATCTCCCTGCGATTGCTCACTGGGCAACTCCTCTTCGGGAATCTGATGGATAGATTCTACATCAAGTTCTTCACGGAGGATTCCAGTTGCATGAGAGCCCTCTACATGCTCTAGTTGTTGCATGCCTCATCCTCTTCCCATTCGTGGACGCTTGTCCCTTGGTTGTGATGGTCCTTAGCCCCTTGGGTGCCTTAGTTTGGGTGCCATCTGCAATTAAACATAACCACCCATTAGACCATGCATAAGTAGCTCAAATTGGTCCTTATACACCTTCTCAGTTTGACTAAGTTATGTTGTTGGCATGGGCATCCTATTAAGTTCCCTAGAGTGTTAATTCATGGGTAGAGCCAAAAACAATCAAGGAATAAGTTGGAGTTTAAGCTTATTGTTTTCGTTTCTTCCCTTTCGAGGTGTGAAATCTTAATTAACTAATTAATTAATTAATTACTCTTAAGCTTCACCCCCCACCCCCCCACGATTGAGAGCATACCTCTAGGTGCTCAAGAGGGTAAGGATCGGTTGATATGGATGCGTAATGAAATGTAGGTGCTCGGGAAGAAGTTAGGCAGAAAAAAATGGCAAAATCTCCCCCAATTTGTTTGCAAAATGATGGAAAATCAAAGCGCAATGGGCATATATATAAGGGTTGGGCGCTGCATCGACGGGGCCGTGTATACGTGGCTGTAGGGGGTCGCACCCATTGACCAACATTGACTAGCCCATAAAAAGGCTGAAAAAATGAATTTAAAACTCCAAATTGGGGTAGTTGAAGAGTGTAAGAGATCAGGAATGCGATCGAGGACACGAGGAAGGTAACCTGGGCTAGAAGAAGAGTCAAAGGTAGGAGAACATGGGAAAAAAGAACTCTGCAGGGAAGAAATCAAGCGATGGGACATGAAAAAAATCAACCACGAAATCAAAAGGATGGGGGGGGGGGGGGCTTAATAAACAATACCAAGAATACGCAAGTGGATCCTCCCCATAGCAGGTGATAGCCTTAATAGCCCTTGCATATCCTTAATACTGGAGTCCGTGGGCTTCGGGATTAAGAAATGGTGATCACAACTTAAGACGCCCATCCAAGGAAACCTGCTAAGGCATGAGAAGTCCATGAAAACCACAATGAACTTTCAAAACATAAGATGGATAGTAAGGTGAGTGACAGAGAGAAATGGGTGAAGAGAGAGATGAGAGAATGGGAATTCCAATCATCGGTCACATGAAACCCTGATGAAACGCTGTGTGCAGTTGTGGTTAAGTGACCCAGTAGGACCTTTCCTGAGTTTAGACCCAAAACCATCCGTATACAATGACATTGTAGCAACAGGCGAAGCCCCGGCCATCCCCCAAGTAGACAGGAATGCACCCACAGAGAACCACCACTCTAATAGGCATGAGAGGAAGGAAGTGAAATGGGACTAAGTTAGAGGGGACAAAGGAAGTCCCATAACTAGTGCTTGTGGCTTGGTAGAGGCAGTCTAAGGTGTGTGCTTTGAATTCTCACATAGTGATGGCTTGATTGATTTTTTTTCGTGTGCGTTCATGGGAACCACATCATGCAAAGACCCATTCTTATTTGCA
Source organism: Gnetum montanum (assembly GCA_015680685.1). Classification (NCBI taxonomy): domain Eukaryota; kingdom Viridiplantae; phylum Streptophyta; class Gnetopsida; order Gnetales; family Gnetaceae; genus Gnetum; species Gnetum montanum. Next base: position 448,272 of record MNCI01032899.1, on the reverse strand, counting down.
TGCATTCGATCAAGGGATGTGCTTTGAATCCTCATGTTTACTTGTTTTTTTTTTCGGTGAGGACCACACCATGCAAGGTCGAATTGCCCAAAAGCTTTCTTGTGGAGAAGAACGTGGAGTGGTAGGAAATTCGTAAGGACACATCAGTGACTTGGGGAGACAGAAGAGGATGATGAATGTTGCATTCCCCTTGAAGTCACACCTGATTCAAACCATGGGATCATCCCCGAGTCTGGGAACGACACAAGTCACACATTAATTAAAATATTTTTAAGTGAAGGGGTTGCATGTTTCCAACAGAAGGAAAACCATGGAGTGGGTGAATGGGTGGATGACATGGACTCACTGCCAATTTTTATGAGACGAGAATAGACGTAAAGCCCAAGGACAACAATGCGAGGGTGGGAGCCAGATAACTAGGTGGACTATTGTACATGACCCATTGCAATGAAAACCATTTGCGCTAGGCACCTGACGACAAGAAGATAACTTATTATCAAACAATTGAAAATTAAACACACACACATATGCATAGATAAAAAATAAAGAAAATGAAAAAATAAGTTAAGAGAGGAAAAATTAGCAAGAATTGGAACGTATGAACGATGTTGAAAAACAAAAAAGTGTAAAACAAAAAATTCCAAAAAGAGTGAGGAGCGTAATGGAATGGGTTATCATGGAGGACGGTCTCCCCCACGACTGGGTGAAAAGGAGGAGACGCGAAAGATGGAATGAGGTTGTTTTGGTGATGATGAGGTGGTATCCCTGGTTAGGTGGAGCCCACAGAAAGGTTTGAGTTACAATGGCTCGTGGTTGAAGCTTTTAGGGGTTTGCAACTTTCCATAGTTACCATGATCATCAACAATGGATACTTGTTGATGAACCTCTTCCAAATGGTCCATGCTTTCTATGTGGGGGCTTAGAGGCTCCTCTGATGGTTCCATGCATAGAGTGCTGCTAGCAGGATCAACTGTCAATCACTGGGTGCTCTTTTGATTGGTGGCTGCTACGTACAGGCATTGTTGAATTGGCAATTCTTTGGTACACTAACTGCATGCTTAAATGGATGTCTGCTTAGTGGACCATAACTGCTGCACACAGTTGCATCTTGAGTCACTGTACGTGATGCATGGAACACGCTTCTTCTCAATCTTTCCAAAAGGATTTTCCTTTGAAATTTCAAGGGAAAGATCTTGGAGTCCTAGTCTTGCATCCACCGTGCTCAACCAGGCCATTATGATTGGGAAGTTTCCCTTGCAATTTTTCAACACTGATGACAAGGAAATTAGTAGGATAGGACCACCCACAAATGGTGATCATAGTGTCCTCCACCACTTTCAAGGGAACAATGATGGATTGGTTTGCCAATTTGAGCCTAATGTTACTCTTCTTTAAGGGGGACAAGTTCCAATTCTTGTACATGTCATGTGAGATCAAATTGACTCCTGACCTAGAATCCAGAAGAGCTTTATAGGGCTCATTTCCTACCACCTAAATATGGATTAGGGGGCTTCTCGAATCAGTCAATTTCCGGGGAAGGTGACCTACCTTTATCCGATTGATCACTGCATGTGTGAGCATGATCGTTTGTACGTTGGAGGGCATTTGGTTTGAAGGCTACTCGAGCAGTAGAATAGTAGAGGTAGTTTGAGGTTCAGATGCACCAGCCACAAGTGGGTGTGAGGGTGTGCATACATGATTGGGCCGGAAGAAGGGATGTTTCCGTGGCTTGGCTTTCGATCCACTTGACTGAGGAGCCGTTTGTATGTTGATAGCCCTTGTAGCATTATGTTGCTGTGGCTATGATGGAATTTTCCCCTGCATAGGTGGATGAGGTGGTAGTTGAGTGGGACGTTGTGGAGGAGTGGCATGAGAAGGTGATGGAGGATAATAGAGATGTGGGCTTTCCCCCCTGGGTGATGAAGATTGTGATCAAAAATATTCTGGGGGTGGTAATAATTCTGAAATGTGGCGTGGCTGGAAGAGTCCTGTGGAGAGATTGGTTGCTAAACGTAGTACCCATAGGGATCTGGTTGTCAATAAGGGTACTGCTGCCTTGGAGGTGGCATTCCCCAAACTTGTGATTTTTGCCACTGCTGGAAGTATTCATAAGGCTATGATGGCACTCCACTTGGATAATACCCTTGTTGCTGGTGGAACTGCCTTGGGTTGCCTTGTGGGTAAGGCAACCTTCGGGGTGTTTGCCTCCTTGCCAAGCAAGGGTTCAACGCATACACCCTAGTCTCTTGGAGATGTGACACCACAAGATAACACCCCTTAGGATGTTCGTATTGGCATATGCCACATTCATCATTGTCCTTCGTGTCTGATTCTGCAACCTGCTCTGCTACAACAACTTTTCTCTTGCCCTTATGTTGGGCATGTTCAACTTCCTTCTTCCTACGCCGATCACGATCATTACCTTGTTCTTTGGACTCTTTTGCAATTTTCAGCACAATTTGGAATTTTTCGTCCAAAGAGTTCCACATCTTATCAACCTTTGCCGATATTTCAAAAGCAAACTTTTGTAAGGATAAGGTTTTTTGGTTCACCGCTGCTTCCAGTGGTGATTCCTCCTCATCTTCAAAAAATCGGTCTTCCCTTTTTCTAAGGGAAGGATCCTGGTTAAACTCTTTTAAACTCTCCTTCTTTCTGAGTTCCCCCTCTTCTTTGGCCACTTGCTCAATGAGGCGCTATAGTTGATGGGTCCTCAATTCTGATAATTGTCCCTAGGCTTACATGCCAAGGGTCTTTCTTGTTTCAAAGCAGAGCCCATTAATGATATGGCAAAGCTGTGCCTACTGAGAGTAGCCATGACCAGGGCACCGATACAACAATGAGTAGTACCTGCTCATGGCTGCATCCAAGGGTTCATGATACCCTTGCTTCCAACCTTGGATTTGACATCTCAGATTCACCACCCTGGAGTATGTTTGATACTTGTCATTGAAAATATCAAGCATCATACTCCATCTTCTGATTAATTCTGGTTCTAAGGATTGGTACCAGCTTTCAGCTTCCTTGATGAGTGTGTGAGGGAACAACTTAAGCTTCTGCCAATCATTATCAATATTCTGCAAGGTGCAAGCATCATGGAATGCTTGCAGGTGGGTTTGCAGATCACAATTGTATCTCCTTCAAATTTGGGGATGTTGGTCATGTTAATGCATTTTATCTAGTTGTCTTTCATGTGCCTGCTAGGTATCTAAATTGCCTCGACAATGTGGAGAATGCTCCGAGTAGCCAACAATGGTTCATCCGAGTCATATTCCTGCTAAGCACCACGATGTTTATGATGATTACGACTACCCCTCCTTTCATGATGGTGAGGATCGCGTGACTAGTCACGTGCTTTCTCATGTTGTTCCTGCTGGTCTTTACGGCCACCATCATTTCGCTCCTTTATACCACAGTTATGGTCAGAGTCTGAACTAGATGAAAATATAGGAGAGCGAGAGGATGGAGAAGAGGGAGAGGAGTCGTTGTCATTCTGGTGTCGATCTTTCCTTCTACTCTAATGACGACCTTGATCATCTTGCCCATCCTTGCTTGAGTCATTTTTCCTACGTGACCCTTCATCCCCTTGGGGATCTCGGTCACTTGAAGGCTTGTTCTGGATGATGGACTAAATGAACTACTACCCCAGAGGAAGTTTAGCCGAATGGGAATCATGAAAGATGGGTTCCCCATCGTCCTGTAGCCCTTGCAAGAATAAGGGGTTACTAAATTGCTTCCCCTTCATGTGTTCACATTTTTCTGCCTGCTGTTGACCTCGTGCTCATTATGCCTCAGTGGGACGATAGTCTCGGTAGTCATGGTCCTCCATGACATAATCCACACCACGGTCTTGGATGCCAAGTTTAGCAAGATTATGGAATAACATTTCAGGAGCCGCTCGGTCAGGTGGTAGTATGATGTTGCCCTCCATGTCTCGCCATCGCAGATGCTCATCCTGATGTAGGATGAATGTGAAGTCAGGGACATATTCATCAAGATGCTTGTATACCACCCGACATTCGTGTGGCACTGGTGGGTTGGATACATCTCTCCTGTGAGAAGAAGACATATTGGATGTCAGATGATCCATTTACTCAGTGTACCTTACTTTTACTTTAATCTGCCTAGCATGCATAAATATTACTATCCTAGGTCCATTCCAATGATGTGAATGATAATTTTACTAAGGTTAGATGATGCATGTAAGGCTAACAGTCCCCGATAACGATGCCAATGATGAGCGGCTAGGTACCCCTACGTCCAACCATGCAAATCACGGGCATTCACACGCGACTCGGTCAAATTCCGTAGATTGTAAGCACTTAACATACACTAGACCTCTAACTAGGAAAACCCTTTGTTAGAACAGTCATTGTCTTCTCAACCTCACTTGTGATGTACTAGTGACGATGGTTAAGTGAGATTGAGGCAACTAATTTTTATGGTTTTTACTTTATCTTTTGGCCTCTAATTAAGGTAAGGAAAGGAAGGAATGAAATATTATCTAATCTATAGTTATCCTAATCTATATCTTAACTATTCCTAGAATAAGTATCTGATCCCATCTGCTGGGCACATCTTGAGCATCCCTTAACCACTACTGGGTTACCAAACGTTAAGTGTCGTTGGGTTACCAAGTGTTGGGTTTACATTCGAGATGGTCGTACTTATGGTTTCTATGAGCTATGAATGAGCGATAGCGATTAAAATAATAATAACAGAAACTTAAGTAATTATCAAATCATAAACATATTAAACTATTGAATGCATTAAATGGCTAAGTCCAAATGCTGCAAGGAATGCTTGAAGAGTTCATCTTTATTGTCGTTCATGCTAATGGGCTCAGATACATCAACGCTCGAATAAAGAGCTGGTCACTTACACCTACTACGGGCACTTGGAAAATATTCTATCTCTTGCGGGAACAAATTGCAAGAGCTTCGCTATAACTGATAAAAGGGTACCTAAGAGGGGCGGGGCCCTCTTATTTATTGGTTGAAAAAGGTGCCACGTAAACGGGGCTACATCAACGCATGGAAGGATGCGTCGACAAGGTCACATATATGGGGCCATGTCGATGCAGCCACGTATACAGGGTCTCATATACGCAGCCTAATAGATGCAGTGACCAACAAACACTTCATCACCATCCTCGGTAACGGTTCCAATGATGAGCAGCAAGGTACCCCTACACCCAACCATATGAATCATAAGTGTTTATGCATGGTCTAGTTGAATTCTATTGATTGGACTAGTTGTAGCATCTAGATCACTATGCCTTGATCGCAGTTCATTGTCTTCCCTCTTGGACTAGTGGTAGCTTTGTCATGTATGGTTTAGTCTAGAGTGAGGCATATGATTTTTATTATTTTATATTTTATTGTTCTACGATTAACAATAGGTTGAAACTCAATTTATAATCAATTTAACTAATCTAATTGCTAATTAATAATCAACTACCCTAGCATAAGTTTCCAATCCCACTTCCCATGCACATATTGAACACATATAATGTTGCTAAGTTACTAAACGTTAAGCATTGCTGGGATTACCAAGAGTCATACGCATGCTCGTACTTATGTGCCTAATTAATTAACATGCATGAAAATGTAAATATTAACTAAGTAAATGAAAATTAAATTGCATGGAAAGTAAATATAATCTAAGTCAAAGTGCTCCAATGAATAAGAATCAATCTCGATATTATTGCCATTCATGGAATATGTCAAGGTACATTGCCACTCAAATAAGACTCCATACAATTGACTCAGATCCACTTTGTGGGCACTCATTGATTTTTCTGTAAAATTATGGAATAAAATTGCAAGAGTTTAGGTACTCTATTGACAAAACTATGAAAAAATGATGCAAAACTATTACCCAAACTATGGACCCAAGTGTTATACTTATACGTCAATCCATACCCCCCAATATCAAATATCTGATAATGCATCTATGGGCTCAATATTAGGTATTCGATATCAAAGCTAGGAAAATCATGACTCATCACTATACTTAATTAAGTTGATCATGAATTTAACTTCACAAACTTCTCTCATACTTCATTAAGTCATCATTGACTTAACTTCACTGGATTTTATAAAATATTTCTTTGTAACATATTCTTCTTCTTTCACCATGTCTTTATGATGCCTACCCTTTGCTTATTCCTTATGATAAGTCTTTTGGGAGTTTTTTTAGTTGATCAATCTTACATGGATTTGGCTTTTCTTGGACTCCTTTAGTGATCTATAGTTTGGCATGTTATGAACTACTACCTTAATCGTAGCTTGTTCCTATTTGTAGTCATCTTCTTCATTCCATCGTAACCTTCTGGATGGTCTTCTCTTTCTATTTAGGAAACTAGATGAGATTACGAATGACTCTTCTTGGATCTTCTTGTTCTATTTAGAAAACTATATCTAAACTTCACTTCTTTCTCTTACGAATAACTTGATAATCTTTTCTAATTTTATATTCAATTTTTTCTAATTTTATGATTTGTTGTGGTTCATAAACTATTTTGTATTATGAATATTATCATGGCTATTGTTCCAATGTCACTTCTCTTATCTTCTTAATTATTTTTTATATTTTTGTTTCACCGCTATTATTCCCCATTGTTCCACACTTTCTAATATCCACATTACAAAGTGAGAACTTGCAATCTTTTATCCTTCGTAAGAAGTTGCGACTCTTCACTTCCCTTCAAGCATTAGTTTCTTGACTTAATTCTTAATGTTTACAAATTCATAAATGATCATAAATCTTCCTTTTTTCTTCAAATAATGAATTTTCTTTCTCCCCGTCGCTTGTGAATTTGAGAACATGAAACTTAACCTTTCTTGCTTAAGAACTTCATCAATTGTTTTCCTCATCTACATCTTGCAATCCTAGTCATGATTTCATCTTCTCTCCTTTACTCTTAACAAGATCACTTTCTTCATCAAATGCTTTCATTTGTAATATTGGATTATTTTGTTCTTTTTCTTAGAATTTAACCTTATAAAGTTTGGAACTAATTATTATGATTTCTTAGTCTTTACTATTTGTCTTGAGATTTGAGTCAATAATATGCGCAAGATGAGTCTTGTACATGATTGAACTTCCTTTACAGGGATTTTTAATTCTTGCTATGCAACTCTGATATGAGTCTCTACACTCCTAGTGTGAGCCTTCTTAGATCCTTTCAAAGTTGAGATCAATCCATCACTTGGGTGGAAGAGTTCTCATTTGTATATGATCACGTCATTTCACATTTCTCTTTTAATGTCTTGGGACCTCATTATATGATCTACTTCTTTTTGTTTCTAGCATAATTCTCATATCTCATATTTTGTTCCTTTCTTATTTAACATGTGGGCTAGTGCTTATGGTTTATGGTGGGACCTTTACCTTTTTCATTACTTTTTATATTCTTAAAACTAGAATTCTTCCTTTGTTGTTTTCTACCATAGATTCTTAAATAAAGCTTTTGTCTTGGAATTTGTGCCAAATTTTGATCTAAAATAAGACCATGAGTTGGACTTATCTCTTGGTACTTATGACTTAGAGTTCCAAGATCACCTATTAAAACCTTGAGATAAGTTTTCTTTAAACATCATTTTCATCTCAATGATTAATCTAAACTCAACCATATTTTACTATACTTCTTATCAAATTCCATCTGACATGTGGTACCAACTTGTTATTTTTAGAAAGAAACTATTGGTTGAAAAATCCTTCCATCTTGATGCTCTAGTATAACAAATTCTCCTTCTTGCAACTTAGACGACTACAACTCCTTTCTTGATGTGCACCTCATCAAGTAGGAAAATGGTGTAGATTGGTGCCTATGATTACATGTTGTAGTCTCTGATTCTTACATATTAAATTTGTACTTTAGTTGTTCTTTAATTATCTTCCTTAACTAATTGTATTCTCCTTTGATTTTAATTATGTTTAACTTCTTCTTAACATAATTATGATTCCCACAGTAGTTTTGATTTATGATTGTTTTGATGCATCATTCACCTTGACACATGCCTTTTTAGACTCAGTTTATAAATGATCTTTTAGATTTACTTCCTCAATGTAGATCTTCTTAGTCTTCTAGGTCTTTGCATACGTCCATAACTATTATCGTAAGCCATCTTCACTATATTTGTGACATCCTATCGGATGTCTTGGAAAACATCAAATATACATTTTATTAGACATTATGCATAAGAAGACAATACACCAAATGTCAAATATATGTAACATTCAACATTATGTGTAAAGGGAATAATAGGAAAAATGTAGAAAGAGAAAAGAAAAGAATGCTTTATTGATATGGAATAGAGTATCTAGATCATGCTCTAAGAGTATTCCTTGGGATTTTTTTCCTTCAGCATCTATCCCTTAGAGGAAATCCAACACCACCACCATGGTTAGGTCTATAACTGGCTAAAAATGATGGCTAGTCTTCTTTCTATATCACTTCACTTGGCTCATATGACTTGCATTTACCAGCTTTGCCACTCCATGCCTAGCACGACCTCTAACCCTGGGTATAAATGCCTTAGGTCAAACTCCCAAAGCTCACCTCAAGAGACACATCTGTTATTACAATGCACCCTTTCAAGTCTCAATTACAACTACCGTTTTGGGTTTTGTTACAATAACAATAACACTTGTTATGAAGAGTCATCATCTTTGTTATGCAGCAACATCATTTGAAAATAAGGACATGACAATCTACCCTCAGGTTTTTTTCATCCTTAAACAAGTCTACATTCACTATCTTTCTTCCAGCTCAAATGCTTTTGTTATGATCCTATGGTCCAATAATTTGATTTCTCCTTTGAGTTTGAAGTTGTNTTTTCTAAAATAATGTTAAGAGATGAATGAAAGATCTACCAACCCCTAATCACCAGTCTAGCTAGGGTCACACAAGTGCAACTTGTATTTGGTTACTCAGTGAAGGTAGGGCAAATCATTTATTCCCAACTTTCATTAAAATATAAATTAAATAATGAAGAAAATTATAAATAAAAGTAAGTGTGAGAAACATTGTGATCTTGATCAACCTTATGAACTAATGGGAATAATTGTAATTATATTATAAGTAGTATATGATCAGATGGTCTTATTCATGATGGCAAGGCTTGATCTAGATTCTTAACCACTTCTTCTTTAGATATTAACTCTAGTAATTTGGTAACTTGGAAGAATCGTACATCATACCATATATAATTTAAAGTCTCAATGAAAAATGTTGTTGACTCATCCTCATTAATCATAGCATAGTAATTGGTAAACTATGGCTCTTAATGAGCACTATCCATCAACATCATCTATTCTTGAATTCTAAAATCTGATTTATCTATTAAAGATTCAAAATAAGTAGAATATGCATTAGCCAATGGAATTACATGTTGAATTGATGGAAACATCTTCTTTAAATTAGGTTCATCTTCCAAGGATTCCTTTACACATCCATATTTTAAGAATTGATAAACACTACTTTCAACTTTTGCATTGAAATCTTCACAAAGAATAAGTGGAACCAGAGCAGTATAATTTAGGAATAACTTATTCATCAAACTTTCTTCTATTTGCTTAATCAAGTATGCTCCTTGACATAGTCTAACATCTAAACATGTTGGTTTGATAATTAAATGTATGTTAACCATGCATACACATCTTCTTAATAGATGAACTTTTAGGATTACTACCAAAGCTATGTGATTTTTCAAAAATCTTGATTGTTCTTTCTTTTCCATTACTTAAAGTTCTAGAATTTTAAAAGTCATATTTTCTAAACTCCTTTGAAATCTTTGTACCAATTCAAACTTCGTTTCATTATAAAACATTACACATCCATCCATGTTGTGATTTTGTAGTAGGCTAATCTATATGGCTCAAAAGAACTTTCACAAGAACCGTTTTTCTTATAAATACCTTTGTATCCCATCTTTTCCAAATCTAGTTGGAATTAATATAGAAATTCCCATGACAAGACTTGTACGCATAAAACATGAGCATCCAAATCTTGTAATTCTGTGAAGATGCATGGATGTTGATATTTGTGCTAATGCAAAGCCCATGGTGGACATAGTGGATGTTGTTTCTCACTTGCTGCAAGCATGTTGTATGTTGCAACTTTCATTCTCATTCTTGCACTCTCTTTTAGATCATTTCTCTTCATGGTTATCATACATCTTGTGGAAATGAGATTATGACTTTCCATGTTATTTTGCCATATGATTTGGTTGAAAGACGAATCGATATACATTTTCTTGATCATTGAAGACCATTCTATTCCATCAATTGATTCTCCAACTAATGTGGTAATATTTAACTACATTATCTAATTTTAGTAATATATAACTACATTATACAATTCTTAATGGCCTTTCTACCCCCCTTAAGAACATTGACTCTAGTAGTGTAACTAATAACATGCCATAAGGATCTTAAGATTACCTGCAAAGGTTATTTCTCCAACAAGGCATGATTAGTTATCCTTATGTTGTCAACTTTTAAGGCATAGTTCCATAATATCATTAAAATATCAAGTAGCCAGATGGTAAATCTAACCTCATCATTGAGTTTAGAAGGGTGAAAAATATTGGAAATGACTATTTACATGTAAAAAACAACATCATATGCTTGAGGTATGCTAAAATTAAAATTTTGAGGGTGTTGAGGCGCTATATAAGGCAAGGGGTGAAAACTAATTTTAGGGGTTTCATGGGGTAGATCTGACTTCACCATTATGTCTGGAAGGTTAAAATCTATAGAAAAAAAAACTCTTTATTCATCAAAAAAGGCTTTTAAAATCAAAATTTATGGTTTTTGGATTCCAGAACTTTTTGGCACAAAAAATAAAACTTCTTGAGAGGTCACCCATCCTAGTACTACTCTTGAACAAACATGCTTAATTATAGAATTCTTATTTCACATGCTACCAATGCATCAAATTCCTTTTTCTTAAAAATTTGTTTCCACGTTCCTACCTTTAAACCAATGTTTTAATAGATAGAAATTGAATTCTCATGGAAATTTCAAATTTTCTCGTTGATTTTTCCTTTTTGTTAGTGGACTGAAAAATTGAGAGTACTAGAAGAAGCCATTATGGACAATGGCATCAGTGTGCATAGGCTACCGGAATGGGCCATTATGGATGGCATCATTGGTGTCCATGGGTTGTTGCAACGGGTTGTTATGGATGGCATCATCAGTGCCCGTTAAGCTTCGAAATGGGCCATTATTAGTGGCACCATTAGCATTCATCGGTGCACTGAAGGGAGCCATTATTGGCAAATGTCGTTGTAGAAGGTAGTGCATGGCAGTGACAAAGGCAATAGAATAATAGTAGCATTTTGATAGCTACGATGCAATGCTAGGGTTTTGATAGCTGCTAGGGGCAAAGACGTGGTAGTTGAGAGTGCTAGCCTTATAGATTTTTGGATTAGTAGCGTGTGAGGGTTTCTATGATGATGGAGGTGGAGCGGCATCACAGTGGAGTGACAGGCATCGAGGGGTGAAGCGGTGAAGTGGTGGGTGAAGTAATAAAGTGGCAACACAAAGTAGACTGGGGCTAGCATGGCCCGCTGTGGGCTAGCACATCCTATTGTGGGCTAGCGTGGCCTCTGTAGGGCTTGCACAGCCCCTACAAGGTCAGCCCAACCCTTGCAAGGCTACGTAATCCCTATAGGGCCTACATGTCCTAAAATAAATTTTATAATTATTTTATTAACATTATTATTATTATATTGGGGGTTGGGGTGGAACCCATGACCTCCCTCTCTGTGTTATTGTTTTTTAAAAAACTTATTATTTTATTCAACCTTACTTCGGTGGTTGACATGGTGGTTTAGTCGATGACAGAATGGCGGTTCGATATGGATAAACAACAATTCCAATTTTAATTCCTGAAACTAAAAAAATTTTGACATTATTTTTTATTTTACTTTACTTTATTATTTTTTAAAATAATAATTTAATATTATTTAATGCACACAAAATGAGTAAATATGAACATCGATATCTCTCAAATCGTAAGTTCGATTGAGACGAAATTTGTATCATTATAATCATCTCGATGAGTACTATGCATTGGACATAGTCTCAAAGTTCAAAAATGAAGTTGAAATTTTGAGATTTAAAAGGACCAAAATAGTCTATTTTACCAAAACGACCTTACCAGGTTGATATATGGAAGACATGATGACTTATAAATGACTCTGAGTTGCTTAGGATAATGAGTTTCAACAAAACAAGATCAATTCAATTCATAGTTACTAACTTTTAAGGAGAAACTTAACAATGACCTTGATCAATTGATATTTATAGTATTAATATGGGTAAGAGTTATGTGGACCGATGTATCCTTGTGTTACAAACATCTCTTATAATTGATGAATCTTGATCAGATTTTCGTCGACCAATGGTATTCATGAAAGAATTTTTTTGGTTGGTGAGATCTATGTCTTTTGTAGATTCTTGATCCATTTGTTCATAAAACCAATGGAATGGTATCTTCTGGCTTACATCTAGTGCATCTGAAGATGATCAATGACTTTCCCTATGTCATGACTTCATGTTTCATCATTAGCTTCATGTTGTAGTTGGCCTATGGTTTTGAATAGCCCTTGGGTTATGGTTTACTTTTATATCAACTGTGAAATCCCATTTCCAGATGTCTTAGTAGTCATCATATATACATTATATTAGACATTATGCGTAAGAAGATAACACACCAAATGTCAAATATATGTAACATTTGACATTATGTGTAAAGGAAATAATAAAGAAAATGTAGAAAGAGAAAAAATACTGCTTTATTGATATGGAATAGAGTATTTGGATCATGATCTAAGAGTATTCCTTGGGGTTTTCTCCCTTCAACATCTATCCCTTAAAGGCAATCCAACACTACCACCATGATTAGGCTTATAACTAGCCAAAAGGGATGGTCAGTCCTCTTCTTGTCTTTCTTCACCTAGCTCTTGTGACTTGCCTTTATCAACTTTGTCACTCCATGCTTGGCATGACCTCTAAGCCTAGGTATAAATGCCTTAGGTCAAACCCCCAAAGGTCACCTCAAGAGACATGTCTATTATTACAATGCATCATTTCGGGTGTTAATTACAACTACCCTTTCATATTTTGTTGCAATAATAATAACACTTGTTATGAAGAGTCACCATTTTCATTATGTAGCAACATCATTTGGAAACAAAGATGTGACAATAAATTCATTCAATTTCTTTTTATCTTTTATTCCTTCATAACTTTCTTATAGACTTAAGATTTTTTGATTGAAGCTTTACATTGCCCAATCTTCTTACTTATTTCTTTTTATCCATTGTGAAATCCTTTAAATTTGACATTAAGCTATAATCTCTCCTATTGGTGCTTTGATACCATGTTAGAGTTTGATTATGTTTACATTCCGTTGTGTACATAATAGAATGTTGGTGCCTCAGAATCTTTTACAAGGAGATATACTTTTGGTAATTGATAGTAATATCAATATCATGAAGATGTAAAATCATAGCTCTCTTTGTAATGATGACTACTTTTCATAATTCTTGGTAGTTCTGAGTATCGTAAGTCTTGCTAACTTAGCTACTTATAAATCTTATTATGATGAACATAGTTACATTGTACCAATTTCATAACTTGATACTTTTCTTTATTATGGTAATTCATAACATCTTCTTTTGTTTCATATTCACTTCATCATAAGATATAATATACTTGCAATTATTTTTTGTAGCTCAATCTACTATGAACTCTTGTACTAGACTTGGTTCACTATACTTGATTAAGTATGAACTTAACTTCACAAACTTCTCTTATACTTGATTAAGTCATCACTAATTTAACTTCACCAGATTTTACAAAATACTTCTTTGTATTATATTCTTCTTCTTTGGCCACATCCTTATGATGTTTTTCCTTTTCTTGTTACTCATGATAGGTCTTCTAGGAGTTTTCTCGATTGATCAATCTTACGTGGCTTGGACTCTTCTTAAAATCTTTCAATGATCCATAACTTGGTCTATTATGGACTACTACCTTAATTATAGCCTATCCCTCGTCATAGTCATCTTTTTCATTCCATCATAACCTTTTAGATGGTCTTCTCTTCTTCTTTAGGAAATTAGATTCAAACTTCATTTCTTTCTTTTATAAATAACTTGCTAACCTTTTGGTTCTAGTACTTAAGTTTTTTTTACAACTTTTGTGCTTTGTAACATCTTTCATCATAGTTGAATACTCCTATTCAGTCATTTCTAATTTTATGATTTGTTATGATTTGTATACTATTTTGTATTACAAACATTATTATGGTTGTTGTCTTAGTGTTACTTTTGTTTTCTTCATTGTCATTTTTATTATTTTTTTGTTATTGTTTCACTACTATTATTCTTTATTGTTTTATACTTTCCATAGTCCACATTACAAACTAAGAACTTGTAATCTTTTATCCTTCATAAGAAGTTAGGATCTTTATTGAACCATCATGACCATTCATAATTGTTAATAGATTAAGTTAAGAAACTAATGATTATATCTTAACTTAGTAGAATGCTCTAACACATGATAAAAACTATTCAAGTGGATTCAAATTAACTTTAACAAGATTTTTCTTTCAGCTAATATGTACAAGGATGGACCAAGGAATATGCCCTAAGTGGTGCTAGATGGTGGTGGATCCTACAATTCTAACAACAGCTTCTCATGCCTTGGTGTTGGCTATAGTTTCCCAATGACTATTAATATTATATACTTTAGCTTAAATGCATCTAGTAAGACCTTTATATTTTCTTCCTTTTTCCTAGAATCATTAAGTATCTAGACTACTTTGCTCAAAGTTGTTTTTGTTGGCACATTCCATGGATTACACAAAGCAAGAAACATCTCCTTGGCATTTATGAACTAGACAATGAAATATTTACATTTGATGTCAAATGCTCTAACAATATTTTTAAGCTCCTGGTGGTCATTCATTTTTCTAGTTAAGTTCTCTATGGTAGTTCATTAATCTTCAAATTTGGCTTTAAGAATCTCAAGCTTTGCATTTATTATCTCTATCTTCTACTTCATGTCCTATTTGTATAGTAAGTATAAGCTAGCCACCTATTTTTCTAAATTTGACATTAATCATTTAATAGTAAACATTCCCAAATTTGAATATCAAAAATTAACAAGCTTCATGTACTTTGTCATCTCATCAATTTGCAACTTCTTCATGAAAATTTCTGTTTTATTATATGCATTTACTTCATCAAAGATTAGTTGTCATGCATCACCTTGGAGTTGATATAGGGTTTCATTCATCTTGGCTTTTGCAAGTTAGATCTCCCTTTCATTGATCTCATTTTACATGCCAACCATATCCCTATAATGATTCTTAACCTTTTCACATTTTAAGGCCTCATTCTTCTAGGTGGTAATCTCAATGATCAGCTACTACCTTATTGTTCATACCTCCTCCATTGAGACATTATGATTCTCAATGGTTAAGCTTCTAACATCTGTATGTACTTTATCCAACTACTCCTACTGGTGCTTAAGGTATTCTTCAAATTGTTTCTTTTATTTTTCCATCTTAAGTAACCTCTTATTGTCTTTTGCTAATTCTTTATTCTTACTATGTACTTGGATATGATCATTATTTATACTATTCATCATAACATCTAATAATAACACATTTTATATGATCCTATCCTTATCTTATTTAACCTGATTGTGCTTGTTCATAAGCTATGCAAAGGTCTTACCTTTGGTCAACTTACTTTGAAGGATCATTGAATTAGACAAGTAAGCTTTGAGTTTCATAACTTTAACTACTAGTTATTGGTTCAAAGTGTTGGTCTCCTAAAGTTGCACTTCAGTAATGAGAAGATTGCACCTTATCTCAAGCAATGTAGACTATGTTGTTATTACATCTTCCAAAATGTAAAATACATTTAGAATTAGTTATTTTCTTTCTACTACTATATCGAATACCTTCTTATATTGTGCTACTATCATCCCCTTGAGCTAGTTCCTATAGATGTTTGAACATCTACCATGGTAGAAAATCTTGAAATTGGTGTTGTAGTAACCTTCAAGGCTTCTCTAATCTAATATGTAACCAACTGTGTAGCAATTTCTTATCCTTTGTGGGGCATAATGACCACTATTAGATTCTCTTTATCTTGTAGCAATACTAAAAAGGTTGTAGCATTGCCTAAGATCTTTGGTACTTACTTCATAAATAAGGATATTGCAACTTCACTACTAGTAAGATTAGCATGAATAGTTTCTTCGCTTTTCTACACTAAGAACAAGTTAGATAACTTATCCTATGGCTAACTGATTATTTTGGCAACAATGTTTAAGTGGGTTAGCATAGGGTAATAGTTCATAGGCTTGTGCCTAGATGCTTATTGTTATTTATTGCTAGCAATGATGGTGATGCTTTCTCTTGAAGTTATAGAGATGGCTTCTCCTTCATCATTTTCTACCATGATGTTGTTGTGGTTATTTGGAGCACTTTGTTAGCATATTAGAATATCCCTTCCCTTCTATAGAGACTTATGATTAGGCATAAGAAGAAAAGTGCCTTCTTTCCCTTATCATTCTCTTTAAAATGATTTCTATCTCTAAAAATATTAATTAGGATAGGTTGATGAGCAATTGGATATTCTAGTGCTCAACCATATAAGTCATGAGTGTACATGTGCAACTTGATCATAATCCATGGATGACCAATGTAGATTAACTAGTAGTTGATGTTTAGTTCACAATCATTATCTTCCCACATTGAGTTAGTGAAGTTCAAGTTGTATGGTTTAACTCTCAGTGAAGCATATGATATGTTGATGTTGTTGTCTTAAATTAAGACTAAGTGTAAACATGGTTGAAATGTTGTAATACAGTCTACTTCTAAGTGTAATGAGAGTAAGGAAACTATTCTAGCCTATGGGTGATAAGTATCCATCCCTGGCTTGCCATACATGTCTTTGGATTATGTAACCATTACTAGGATTACCAAGTGAATCTAGTATTGAGTGAATTAAGGGAACTCACTATTGGATTACCAAACAATTACACTTCAAGCTTGAAACTAGTCATACTTATATCACCTTACTAAAAGACATTGAAAAAGTAAAGTACTTGGAAAATGTAGATGACTTAAGAAAAGTAAACATGTTGAAAGGTGAAATTAAACTAAGTACAAATAAGCTAAGTGAGATGTTGTAATGATGAAAAACAATCTTGATCTTTATTTCTAGTCATGAATTGTGCCTAAGAATAATCCACTCAAATAAAGACACCATAAAATTGTTAAACACCACACTACAAGGATTCACTTTTAACTCTAAGTCTAAATCACAAAAACAAACTACAAGAATTCAGCTAAGTCTTGGTGAAAGATGATTATTTTGATACAATGGTGGGTAGGTATTTATAGGCATGACCATGGCCCACTACATCACATCAACGATGACCTATGCACAACTACGATATCATAGATATGATATTGTAGCTAACTAACATAAGGTTTTATCATGCTCCTATGACTAACTAGAAACTCATCCTTGAGTTAGAATAAAAGGAGGATAGAGTTCCTTAAAAAATTAGTGGGGTTGTATATAAACTTAATTACTATGACTTATTTACGTGACTGACTCTACTATGAATGTCGCATTGTGGTTTGAGTGATGTTTACAAAATTATCATGCATCACATGATTGACATAATTGACAAATGAAAACAATACACCAAAACAAAACAAAACAATATAAAAAGCTTGATGTAGCCTTCAAGTTCAAGGTGGTGGTGGCTCCTTCATTGGCTTCTTTTCCTTATTATTAGTCTTCTAAAATTGGTACCTATTAAGTAATGCCTGAAGCTTCTTCTCTTTAGATTTTGGATCATGTACAGTCTAGGAAAATTAATTAATATTTTTTGGAGTTAGTACAATCCATGGTGTGAACTATTGTCTTTCTTCTTTAAAGGCTCTTTTGATCTTTCTCAATTCTTGGTAGTATGTCATTCTCCTAGCTAGAGTTTTTACTACATCATTTTGGTTCTGGTAGTTGAATTTAACCACTTGAAGCTTAGAGTTTGTGATGTGTAACTTGTGTTATGCATCTTTCATGTCTACAAACTCATTCTCATATAGTGTATACACTATGGCCACTTGCTACTCCAATTTGGTTCTAGGCATGTTAACTATCAACATGGCTAGATTAGCATATTGGAGATTTGCTAATTTTATGTATTCTATCATATCTTCTATCTGTAGATCTTTTTCTTTATTTTGGCTTAATGTATATGGGAAAGATCATCCAAAATTGACTATTAATTAGACGTTGGTGTTGTGATTGAATTAATCTTGGCCTTGGCCATTTGGATTTCTTTTTCATTAATCTATTTGTACATGTCCACTTGATTTCTGAAGTGCTATTTTAGCCTTTCATGCTTCTTAGCCTGATTTTTCCATGTGTTAGTTTTCATGGTTGACTTCCATCGTATTGCACAAACTTGTTCCATTGATATGGTCCTATTGTTTTTGGCCAATTTTCTCATGTTAAGGTTGACTCTAGAAAATTGCTTCCTTAGTTGATGAATGCTTTCTTCTAAAACATTCTTTTTCTGTTAAATATTTGTCAATGTTATGTTCTTGGTAGAAATTCTCTTATTCTCTTCTTTTAAGGTAGTTAAGGCTTTAGCATGAGCATAAGGTGTTCCATGTTGCCTTTTATCTCTCCATCTGCATCTAGGTGTTCCTAGCTATTAGTTGGGCTATCTATTTAGTTTTGAATTATTTTAGCTAGTTTGGCATAGTATGTCATGTAGGGTCTTATTTCTCTACTCTTAATGTAGCTAATTTTGCTTGTAACCTCTACACTTCATTTTTTGAATGTTTAGCTCTAGCCTCTACTATTTACCAACTTATCCTTAGTTGAAATAAAATTAGAATTCACTATGGTGATATTGTTGGGGATATCAAAAATATTTTGCATCACTTGCCCTGTCTATAGTAGTCAATTCAAAATGTCTTCATGTTCTTGTGGGGCCATGGAGGTTCCTATTACGGTTTCAACATCTTTGAATCCAATTATATCTACTGGTGGCACAATAGAAACATTAAAAGGATTCTTTGATGTAATTAGTAATAGCTTCTGCTACTCCTACTACATCTTGGTGTTGCATAATCATCACTATGGCTCCTTCTTCAATTTCTAGCATTACCTAAGTGTTGGCGACCATTTGGGACATGACTGCCAACGAGTGTCCTCGAACAGGATTTAGGTGCCTGTTGGTCTCTGGCAACACCAAGGCCCAGATACCTCCAAATAAACTCAGTAGTTAATGTGAGTATGTGTGTGTGCTGTTGCGGCATGCGGTTGTGAGAAATGTAACGATTGCGTTGTGTGTAAACTACAAATGACTTACTTTAAAGAGATTCAGCCAACTTTGCCAAGTACTGTGAGTTGTTGAAAGTTTCTTATTTTGTTCAACTGCCTAGTCTACGTGGTCCTTATAATACCTACTTGTAACAAATAAAATTTTGTTAAAACATTTGAGCATAACTCCGCAAATGTACTCCTAATTTTCCCCAGAGAAAGAGATAGTTCCACAAGAAAACTAGAAATAGAGCAAGATACGATGGAAATAAGCAGAAAAGAAAAGAAAGCAGATTTGTGTGGACCTCAAATATTTAAACAAGGTAAAATGACACGAGTAAACACTTTGCAATAAAGCTATTACAAATTCAATATCTATGAATTATTCAAACTTCCAAGGCTCAAACAAGAAATTTCTTCAAGAAAATCCTACTATGCTACCAAAAATTGCTGCGTAAACTACCACGTACGAGACTCCATTTTGACTAGATAATAGATGTCAACGATTGCATTCAAACAGATGCTTTGAAAAACTTGACAATTTCTGATTGAAATACCATGGAAATTCACTTTAAAGATAAAAAGGAGCTATTCTGGTCCCATCAAAATACCAAAGATTTTCTGAACCCTCTTGACTACTGAATTGTTCAACGGTGTGACTACAAACAGAGGCTCTCTTACAACAATCCTAATAGCAGTTCCCACACGTTGCACAATAATGAAATTTACTACTAAAATGCTCTTAAGGCTTTTAAACACAAGCGCTTCTATGGCAAAATTTTAATAGAAATTTCTATCGGGCAACAAGAACCATAAGAGCAATCTAAAAATCCCAAAATTACTTGCCAAGGATGATACTATCTAAACCACTAGCTAAAAAATTTAAAAAAAACAAAAAATAAAATACATAACTCACAGGACTATGACAAAGAGGCTGAAATCTTTTCTTTAGCAAGCCATCTTACAAGCAATCTTCTTTACAAATCTTCCAAGATCCCAAGTGTGATGTGTGAGACCCAATATCCTAATAATTGATCTCTATATTTAATCCTCCTCTTTCCTTTTTTTTTCCTCCTTGACCCCTGAAGCCTTTTTATAGGGTTTAAAGGTAGGTAGAGAAGTTACATATTCAAAAATATCTCACCTAACTTTTCTCCCAAGTAACTTGGCCAACCAATTAGAAGATTACTTGCCCAACAAGTTAGGAGGAAGTTATGTAGTTAGGGAGTTAGGAAGTTATATATAGAATTAGGAGAAATTTATGCTAACATTAATATTTATATTAAATGTAATGTGATATTACAAATAAATATTTTAACATCAATATTGCAAATATTTTTGTGGGTAGTAACTTATATATGATAATGTTTAAAAATAATATTATAAGAGGCAAGTTTTTAAAACAAGGCTTCACACTATATGTACTTCATTAATGGTTATTATATCTATATATATGTATATATGTAGATTAATTTGTTAGATATTTTAATCACCCGATGCTTTTGTAAAGTTATATACGAGTGGTAGTAATGAAATAATTTTACATATATCTTGGTGAAAGTGGCAAAGTTAATGAATGGGTTAAAATAATTCTTCTTTGTCTTCCCTAGTAAATCGCATGGATAATCGGCAACAGTTCCAAAACAGCAGGCGTAATTGACTGGTTCGTTTTCTCCTTTCTCTGCACAAAACCTGTAAGAACCGACACATGTTCTACCCAAGATCCAAAGTGTTGTATCAACCAAAACCGTATGTTTGAATTGCCACCACACAATAAGGCCCTGCAAAATCGTAACCAACTGCCATAGCGGGAGAAGGATCTGCAATTGCATCTGGCTCCGTTGTCACGTAGTGTGATATTCAATTGCTGGAGGAGAAGGGTTTTTCTTGAAAAATGATGTGCTGAACATACTGTTCTAAACAGAGGGTTTTGGTTGCCAGAGATTTTTGTTTTGCCCCCAAATTGGCTTAAGGCTTCCTGCGTTTGTTAAATTTTTTTTGAATTGTCACCGCCATTGTCATTGATTGTAGGACCAAGGGCTAATGTATTGTAGATCTGCGTCTGGCGAAACCACAGGAACCTTCTGAGCCATTGCAGCCCGCACAATAGAAACCGCTACGACATGAAAAACTTAACATCAAAATCGGGGTTTCAACAAGCCGTGACTCCTTTCTCCGTGTATTTCGTAGATGAGGGTTTTGATTTTTTTTCAAAAATAATATCCCTGCATTTATGACAAAGATGTCTATCTGCACCAGGATGAATGTCACGCGGTGGGCGGTGTTGAACATTTTTGTGCGACATGATTTTCCAGGAATACCGCGGTCTTCCTTTCCCTTCACTGATATTATTTCTATGGTGTTTGCTTCCCCGCCATTGCTGCGATCAGCAGGTATACGGTGGACGTTGGTCCAACTATGGTCTTCCTTTCCTCCTCTCTCATTGCTGCATAATCTTTCAAAACAACCGAGGCGTTGCTGATTTTTATTTTAATTTTTGATTTGCAAGGAGTTTCAAATGTTATCTTAAGGATACGACCGAGTTTAACAATCGGGATCTGCAACTTAGTGCCTTCCATGTAAATAACATACTTCCTTCCTTGCTATAGTACTATCCTCTGATCTTTAATAAAGGAATAATCTAGCACTTTCATCTTGTACCCAGAAGGCTTCAACATCAAATTCTTTACTAGTGAATCAATCTTCTAAAACCACCCATCAACCCTCAACACTAAAGCTATAATTTACTTGTAAATTTACAACCATAGATTCCTCCAATTTTGAATAAAATATTTCAACTGTTCCATGGAATGGCCAAATGTGCCAACATTTCTGCCCCCTTAAAATCTTAAAGAAACTTGGGCAATTCTACTTCAAAACTAAAACATCCTAAAATTTTCATTGAATTTTTACATTCAAGAAGAAATCTTTTTTGAGGAAAATTCCCATTTAACATAAGGTGAGATGGGACAAAAACCTCATTCCTAGGAGAAAATCAAACTATATATAACAAACTGTACATTATCAAGTCCTTCATGGACTATTCTTGGGCTGGAAACTGAATTGTGAGGGTTACCCTAGTGGGAATCATCATCTCTCTAACTGTTTCATAGGAAATCTCTGAGGTGATAAAAGCAGTAATGTTGCTCTCTAGCTTGGTGGAGCTCTCACCTTGATCTACTGGAGCTTTCTCTTCGGCACTTTTCTCCTTTTCCTTTTCGGATGAGCTCTTTTGTTCTTCTCCATTAAGTCCTTCATTTTCCTCTCGGGAGACAAAAGCTTCTCCCCATCCCCATGATGACTCTTCATAGTTTGGTGGCTCTTCTCCTTTTTCTTCTTCTTTGGAACAATCTTGATATCGCCCCCAAACATTGGACTCTATATCCAAACCTCTAGTAAGAAAAGAAAATTCATCGGATAACCAAGCCATAAAAGGACACTCTTTTAGAGCTCCATAAGATCTAGCCTTTAGATAAGCCTTCAATACATGCTCAGGGCAACATCCCATCACATATGGAATAAAAGGCTTTTTCATTGCTCTCTCAAACTCCATTAGCTCTCCCTAACCTTCACTACCAAACTTGAATTGAAAGATGATGAAATCTTAAGCAATCTAACCCTCCTTTTATAGGTGCTAAGAATTTTAACTTCCATCCAAGTGTCTTCAACCAAGCTTCCTTCTTTCTAGGCATTCAAACCATTTGTCACAATCCTCACTAAGTGGTGGATGAGTCACCTTCCCCACTTGTCAAACTTGTAGAATTCCACTTGTTTCATTTGTAGGCTTCCACTTGCCCCATTTGAAGGAAAGATAATGTTTCAAATATAAATAAAGCATAATTAAATATAATAATGGACACTATAATCCTAGTAATATTTACATAATACTATATACATATATTATTTTTGTGTAATGACATCTTCAAGATGTATGCAATTGTCCCAAATAATGTTTTATATGCAAAACATTATATGGAAATTGCAATTCCATGCCATCCAAGGTTGATAATTTGTAAGTATCCTCTGATAATTGCTTTGTAATTTGAAAGGGACCAATCCATGTCGGTGTAAACTTATTTGGTTTCTTCATATTCCATAATAGGACAAGGTCTCCTATCTTGAAAGTTCTTTTCAAAGCCTTTCTATCAAACCATCTTTTAACTTGTGAGGTATTCTGTAACAAATTATCCCTTGCTTTATCTACTTCAGCTTCTCTTTTAATAAGCAAAGTCATGAAACTTCTATCTTTATCAGTCCTTTCACTATATCTTTGTACAAATTCAGAAGCTGAGCTTATAATCTTGTTTGTAATTCTTGCTGGCAAACCATAGACTAAGTTATATGGTGATGTCCCAATAGCTTTCTTGAATCTGATTCGATCTGACCATAATGCGGATTGTAGATAATCAATCCAATTTCCTGGATTCCCATCCATTGATTTCTTGATATAAGCGATAAGCTTTTTATTGGTGGATTCTGCTAGGCCATTTCCTTGAGGATAATAATTTGATGAGGAAAATAAGAAAATGGATTTTGCAGATGCCCATCTGATAAACTCTTCGGATTTGAAGGCGGGTCCATTGTCTAACACTAACACTTCGGGTACACCAAATCTACTTAGAATGTGGTCGTCTAGAAACTTAATCACGTCTGATGCTGAACTTCCTCTTAGAGCCTTTGCTTCAGACCATTTAGTAAAATAATCAGTAGCTGTGAGAATAAACTTGTGTCCAGCTCTTGAAGGAGTAATTGTACCAATAAAATCCAAACCCCATTGCTGAAATGGTCTATCTGCAACTACTGGTTTTAAAGGGGCTCTAGCCCTTTTAATCTTGGGCCCATGAACTTGACATTTATAGCATTTTTGAATCTTTGAACTAATGTCTTGATACATGGAAGGCCAGTAATATCCATATCGAAGTATATGTTGCATAGTTGACTTAGGGGATTCATAAAATAAATTCAAATGATCATGAAATTGTTCCAAAATGAAACTAATTTGATCATTATGAACACATTCCAATAAAACTCCCCGAAAATCCTTTCGATATAATATACCATCTTTAACAACAAATCTTCGTGCTCTTTTGAAGAAAGCTCTCTTTTGACTTGCAGTTAAATTATTTGGGATTTTCCTTATAGTAAGAAATTTGAGAATATCATCATACCAATTCTCTTCATGGGTGTCAAGTGTATAAACTTCACTTTCTTTAGTCATTAACTTGGCTAGTCCCATTCCCTTAATTGTCTTGCATATTTCCAATGAAAATCTGAAACTTTGCAACTTTATAAGCCATTTTCCTCTTTTCAATCCAATCTCATTTTGGGATAGGAATCGCTTGACTGCAGGTTCAATTAGCATAATGTGAACTAATGAACTCTCCAAATAATATTTAAAATGCTGAAGTGCCTTGATGACTGCGAAAGCTTGTTTCTCTAAGTCTGAGTAATTTAACTCTGAACCTTTCAACTGATACCCAAAAAATCCAATTGGTTCATCTTGACCTTCACTATCCTTTTGTGTTAGAACAGCAGCGATAGAATCATTTGAAGCAAAAGAGTATAACCAAAAATCTTCTTTAAGTCTAGGCTTTACCAAATATGGAGCCTCTTGTATAGCCTTTTTGATTTCTGATAAAGCTCTCTCTGATTCTGATGTTTTCTCTACTTGGACATCCTTTTTAAGCATATGCATCAAAGGTTTGGTAATTTCAGTAAACCCGGGGATGAACTTTTTCACAAAGTTTATCTTCCCAAAGAAAGATCTAAGAGATTTCTTACTTGTGGGATGCTCAATATTTTAGACTGCTTGAATTCGGGATTTGTCTATGGAAATTCCTTCTTGACATATCACATGGCCTAATAAACTTCCAGATTTACCCCGAAGATACACTTCTTAGGATTTAATGAAATACCAAACTCATGACATCTATAAAAAACATGCTGGAGATGATTAATATGATCTTCTTCTTCTTTTGAGAATATCGTAATATCATCCAAATAAACCACCACGAATTTGCCTAATAAATCCTTAAATGCTAAATCCATTGCTCTTTGAAAAGTAGCTCCAGCATTTGACAATCCGAATGGCATTCTTTGGTAGGCAAAAGTTCCCCATTTGGTGATAAATGTTGTTTTGAATCTATCATTCTTATCTACCACAATTTGGTTATAACCTGAGAAACCATCTAAGAAAGAATATGCTTGACAACCTGAGACTTTAATCAGCATCTCATCAATTCTTGGAAGTGGATACTTATCCTTTTTTGAGGCATCATTCAAATTTCTAAAGTCTACACAAAGTCTTATATCACCATTTTTCTTTCTTACGGGGACAAGGTTAGCAAGCCATGTCGAATATCGTACTAGATATATGATTTGTGCTTGTAACAACTTCTTGATTTCGGCTTCCATAGCTGGTTCAAACGATGGATTAAACTTCCTTTGTTTTCGCTTGACTATTTTGCAATCTTCTATTAAAGGAATCTTATGTGTCATCATATCTTGTCTAAAAGCTTTAAGATTGTCATAAGACCAAGCAAAATTGTCCAAATTATCTTGTAGACATGATAACAAATCTTGCTTGAAACTCGAATCTCTTTCCTTTGTAACATTTAACATCTTTGGCATTCTGTCTAATCCAAAATTCACTGCCTCGAAAGCTTGACTATCTAGGTTTTGTATATCCTTTCCAGTAAGTAAATTTTTCTTGAACTCATGTTCCAAGTCAATCATTTTTTTTGGAATAAAATTAGCTTTAGAATTTGATGACGTTTCAAGTATCACTTGACCCTTGAATTCTTGTTTATTTTTCATAAATCTTAGTACTTGATCGTCATCTTCAAATACCTGTAAATGTCTTATATTATCTGGTACTGATGGCTGATGTTCTTCTTCAATCATGACATCTTTGTAACTTTCTAATAATTGCATATCCAATGTTGAAGCTGCCTTTGCCAAATCGTCTGCTATAAGATTCTCTGTTCTATTTATATGCTCTATTTGGGAATGTTGAAACTGATCTAACATCTTACAAGCAAGTTGCTTATAAGGTCTTAAGAATGAGCTCTTTATGACACAATTACCTTTTACTTGTTCACAGACTAATCTTGAGTCTCCTTTTATAGTGATTTCTTTGATCTTTCTGTCTAGAGCTATTCTCATACCAATACATAAAGCTTCATACTCAGCCTTGTTGTTAGTACAAGGAAAA
>MNCI01032899.1:354041-416909 GCA_015680685.1 Gnetum montanum | reverse complement strand
CTAAGAAGATGCAACATTCCCTGATATTTGTTGTGCCTAATCATCATCTTCTCTTTCTTGCAATGAAACTTGACCACTAGCTAGTCCTATTGATATTGTAGGTCTGTTTGAATTATCTCTTGCTTGATACATATTAGAGACCTCTTTTTTCCCTAGATAATAGTTTTAGCAATTTGCTACAAATGACTTATAAAGAATTTGTAGCCTTACTATGTTAGTGGAGCACTTGGTCCTGGTCTATCACTAGTTGGTGTTAATCCACTAGGTCTTTCTTGCTCTTATCTCAAGGATGGGATATTTTTTGTGAGTGTGCATCCTGCAGCTTCCTCAATACTTGTTGGTTTCTCTACTTGATCCTTTTTGGGTGGCACTGCTTTTGAAATGTCAAATTAGGATGCATTCTAAGCTTTTCAAAGAACATCATTGATATATCTCAGAATTCTTGTTTGTCTACACAGTCTTCTGATAAGGTAAGGAAATGGTAAGGTGAGTTTTCATGCCTTTTTTTCCTTAATCCTCCTTTGAATTTCCAAGAATAATAAATGAGCCATATTTTCTTAGAATTTCTCCATTAAGATAGCTCTTCCTCTAGTATCATAGGTGGAAATTCTACTCAATGTCTTGGTTAGAAAGATATGATAGGCCCCAATCTTGAAATAGATCTTTTCTTTAGTAAACAATCCACTACATTCCTTTTTAGTTGTTTCATAAGCCCTTTATAGCCATAGATTCTTTGTAACTGTGTTAGACCTTGTAGATATTTGTGCAATGTTGGCTTTGACATTAGGAAGATTTAGTGCCTTGGCTATTGCCTCTACTAAATATGGCACTATGATTCCTTCAATATTGACAATGGCTTCATCTTGCTTATTCTTACAAAATTGATATACTTCCTCTAGGTACCATTCACCATTTCATGATAGTGTGAGCCAAAGAGAAGAGGCTTGGAGTTGCTCTTGAACATTGGCAAGTGCAAACTTTGTGAATGATTCAAAATTAAGTTCCACAATGATTGTGGATGTGATGGATTTCTCTTGGATAGCTCGGAGGCACTCATTTGATAGCATGCGATGTTGTCCCTACTCTTGAGCAAGTGGTGCTTTAGCTTCAGCTTGTGTAGATTACTCCATCGTAGGTGTAGGTTGATAGAAGTTGAAAGACTAGGCCTTTTTATCATCTTCTAAAGTCTGTTCCCCAGGTTGTCCTCTTCCTTGAGGTCTTTTGTCTTTTTGCTATGAGGGCCCTTCAGCTATAGGTCTTTTAGGAGCCACTTGCAATCATAAAGAATTCATCTATGATTACTTAAGAATTTTGAATATGTTTCTAACAAATATAATCCTCTCTCAAGGCCTTAGAATTGATCAAAATCTATCCTTGTTACTACCTTTTAGCGCCTATTAGGATTGCATAGTTAGAATTATTTTAAAAAGAAACCCTTAAATGTTGTATCTTCTAATGTATTCTGAACAAGTTAGTTCTATATGACCTCTTACAATTGTTACATTCTTGTTGCAAATGCATTTGAATGGTTAATTAGGAAGAATAGTTAAGTTTAGTAGCTTTTATTTAGTTATTAAGTTTAAACATAATGAAGTATTATTTTTCTTACCCTTAATATATCCTTCCAGGAGTTAGAAAAATTTGGTGCAAATCACATAAATTACACACAACACTTTCCCCCATGACTAAGTTGGTCACTATGTGATTAGGAGGGTTTAAGAATTACAGAAATTGAAGTTACCACAGGGAAGTTGTGAAGCTTGGAAGTTCGAGTGTCAGAGGGTCAAAAAAATGACATGAACTCCTTATCCATGAAATGAGAAGAGTCACACACACACACACACACACACACACACACACATAGGGGTTTATAATAAATACATCATAGATATGACATCGTTCATGCAATGTCACAGGGCATCATACATTGTAGCTATGATGTCACTATCAAAATTTTCCATATTTTAAGCAATTTCCAAGGAAAAAATGAAGTGAAATGAAAAGTTTGGAAGGTATAAAGATTTCCTAAAGCATTCTTGATCATGGATAATGCTTAAAATGTAAGAATTTTTTGTCAAAAGTGTGTGAAAGAAGGAATCTAGGCAAAGTAAGTTGATTAGATTTGTACAAGATGGTTGGTGGGATTTGTCAAATGTATAATGGAAGATGAGAAGATAGGAAAGTAACAATGATCATTTAAGTATTCTGGAGGCACAAGATAGTGTGGAATCATTCATCAAATATGAAGCACAAGAGTTATACAAGTTGGCCCCCCCTAAAGTAGGCTCCAGCCCTTAGTGCCCTTGTTTAACCACACCTATAAGTATTTGTAGGCACTCAAGGAGTTGAATGTAAAACATACCTATCTTCCAAGATGCACATGTTAGTATTTCCTCAAGGAGAAAATAACACTAAATTATACAAAACCATTAAATTATGATTGTATATAATAGTGAGGTGGAATTGGAGTAGCAAGGATTGTAGAAAATGGAACATGAGGTGTCTTATCATAGGCATAATAAATTCAATGTATGATGCATGGTTAAAGTAATCATTAGCCCCTCCATCCAAGATTCAAACCAAGTCCATACTACTTACTACTAACATCACATTACTTCATCCCAAAACTAACAACCATAGGACTACCACAACTACAAGGAGTAATAACATTGGGTAATGATGTTCAAGAAAGTAGTTTATTCATAGCACACTTTATGTTTTAAAAGGAGACTTGACCATTAAACAGAGTGCCGTCAGGCATGGTTAACATGTCTTTCTAGCCCTATATCCAATGCAAGTCCAATAAACCTTGAAATTTCTAAGAAGTCACCTATCTTCAAGCATGAGTAACATGTCTTTCCAGTTGAACCCCTAGAAATTTTTATTTTGTGCACTTATTAGATTATTAATGTTTCAACCTTACTAGAGGACTACATTCAAGCATGGATAACATGCCTTTTTAGTGACATGGTATGGTAGCACTTATTTTGGATATACTTCCATTTTTCGATAGGACTCAAGTAAATAATACAGCTTAATAGTAGGATAAGACTTATAGTAGTAGCCTTAGAGAATCTACAAATACCCTTGATGTCACACCCTTTTCATTCCAACTTGGTTCTTCACTCTTCTACTTGGGAATAATGATCACAAGTTTATTTTAGTTTTATTATGAAAATAATGTTATTATTTCCATGGTAAGAACCTCTTATTATTGGAAATGAGTGAATGGATGATGTGGTTTCATTGCATATATAATCTGTCCTTTAATGATTTGATAACATAAGGTGAAATTCACATTATTGGGACTACATCTTGTTTTATTCCTTTATACTTTATTAGAAAAAAGCAACAAAAATATGTACATGAAATATAGTAAAAAAAATATAGGAAAATGATAAGAATGGAAAAATCTATAAAGAATTTAATACAATCAAAGAATGAAAAATAATCAAGAATTAGAAAAAAATATAAAAGAATGTAAATATTGGTAAGAAAAGTAAAAAGTAGAAAAAAAATTAAGAAGAATTGATGCCTAAGTGTCAAACTTAACATCCCCACAACTATCATTACAAGTAGATATTTGGAAGATTGAATAGACATTGAATGGATTTGTAGACAAGGTAGAGTCCTTGAAGGAGTAAGAAAATTCACGATATGATTTCACTTGTTGAATATTGACAAGGATAAGTTTTTGTGGGGCTGTTGGATGATAGATTTTCATGGCAGTAGATTGGTATGTAGTATGGATGATATAAGGTCCCTTCCATGAAGTTTGAAACTTAGTCTTTTGTGTAACTCAATTAGGATTATAATAAAGGACTTTATCACTAGGCTTGATAGATACTTGTCTTATTTTAGCGTCATGTCTACATTTAAATTATTTTTTTGGACTTTGTTACTCATTTGAGCTACTAATTGGTTTTCATCTAAAAGATTTAGATTCATTAGACATTCTTTTTGAGTTAAACTTAAATCTAGGTTAAGGTTACTGGTAGTTGAAAGGGTATTTAATTTTGCTTGGATTGACATGGTAGGTAATTTACCATAAACTAATTCATATGGTGAATACTCTATAGGAAATTTCCAAGATGATCTGTATGCCCATAGAGCATAATTAAGTTTAGTACTTGAGTCCTTCATATAATGACTAATAGTTCTAGTTAATATCCTTGTGATTTTCCTATTAGTAACTTCTACTTGACCATTTGATTGGGAGTGATAAGATATAGTTAGTTTGTGATTAACCCCAAGTTGTTACATTAGCTTCTTAAATGTAGCTCCTATGAAGTGAGTCTTGTGTTCAACACATTTTATTGAAAGAATTTGGCAGTTGTTGTGGCTGTACAATATTTAATTGTAACATCTTCTATCCACTTGGTGCAATAATTAACAATTACTATGATGTAGGAATTTCTATTTAACATTGGTGCAATGGGTCTCATAAAGTCAATTTCCCAAATGTCAAAGGGTTCCAATGGTTATATCCACTATTGTGGTCCTTCATTTATGGCTGTTAACCCTTCATGTCTTTGGCATCTTTCACAAGATTATACAAATTGATGTGTATCCCTAAATATGGTAGGCCAAAAGTAACTTGCCATCATGAGCTTTAGTGATGTCCATTTTCCTGTGTAGTGAGCACCACATGGTCCTTCATGTGTAGGACTCTCTGTTGACTTTCTTCTAAAACACACCAGCTTATTAACCCATCAACATACATGTTGTAAAGGTTTCCATTAATTTCCATATACTTGTTTACTTTGTGAAGGAACTATTCCTTTATTTCTTATCCCATTCAATAAGAAGTTCTTGTTTGATGAGATACGTTAGGTAGTTCATAGTTCATGACTTTTCTATTGAGTCTACAACCATTGTGGTCTTGGGGAATAAATTTCCATCATGAAATTAGTCTAATTTAGTTTATCATTCTTTAAGGTTCCCATCTTAGTCTTGATAAATGATCTGCTATAACATTTTCAGTTCCTTTCTTATTAATCATTGTAATGTCAAACTCTTGTAAGATAACAAACCATATTATCACTCTTGGACTGATTATTAGTTTGTTCATTAAAAATCTAATGGCACTATGATCAGCATGGAAATTAATAGAATAACTGAGCACATAGTGTTTGAATTTCTCAAGTGCATACACCACAACCATAAGCTTATTTTCTGTGGTGGTGTAATTGAGTTGTGTCGTAATGATGCTTTAACTAGTGCAGTGTATATAAGAAGGCCTTTTCTATTTATTAAGTTGAGTTAGTACTACTCCTAGTGCATAGTTTGAAGCATCTATCATAATGTGGAAAGGTTTAGAACAATCTAGATCTTTAAGGATTGGTGTCTCTATTAATTCCTATTTTAAGGATTCAAATGCTTTCTTGCATTGCTCTATCCATTGAAATGGTGCATCTTTCTTAATCAATTCCACTAACAATTTTGCAATCTTTGAAATGTTTTCAATAAATCTTCTATAGTATCTTGTATGACCAAGGAATGATTAGTCATATTTGATAATTTGTGGCCTATGAATGATATTTTAAATGACTATGATCTTTTCTAGATCTACCTCTATTCCTTTATGAGATACTTTGTGTTCTAAAACTATGTCATTTTGAACCATTAAATGGCTCTTTTGCTAGTTGAGCTTTAGATTAGCTTCCACACATCTTTTTAAAAGTTGCTCAAAATGGTTCAATGCTTATTTAAAATCAAGCTTGTATGTGGAGAAATCATCCATAAATACTTCAATTTTGTTACTAATATGCTTCTAGAAGATACTTAGTACAAGTCTCTAGAAGGTAGTAGGAGTATTGCACAAGCCAAAGAGCATTTTCTTATATGCAAATGTTCCTCATGGATTGGTGAACATAGTCTTCTCTTGATCTTCTGGTGTAATGTAGATTTGGTTATACCCACTATATCCATCTAGGAAACTATACTATTGGTGTCCAAAAGTTGGTTAAAAAATGGTAGAGGGAAATAGTCCTTGAACCTTACCATGTTCAATAATTGGAAATCAATGCAGACCCTCCACTTTCCACATTTCTTTGGAACAATGACTAATGGGCTCACTCATTTACTATTTGCTACGGGATAGATAAACATAGCCTTTAATATTTTTTTCAACTCTTGTTTGACAACTTCTTTAAGTTTTGGATTTAGTCTTCTGTGAAGTTGGTGATGTGGTTTGACAGCTGGATATGTATAGATTTGATGTTGATAGATATGTGGTTCAATGCCAATGATTTCTTCATATGACCATGCAAATGTAGTTGACCATTTATTCACCACTTCTAGTAGTTTTCTCTTCTACTCTTTATCAAGTTTGGCATTTATGATGATCATTTTTTTATTGTTTAGAAAAGCATACTCGAGTGCATCCGATGGGACCTTCAACTCTAAGGTTTTTGGTTCATACATCTCTAGTATCTCTAACTGTTCCCATTCAGTATCTCCCTCTTGATGTGATTCCATGTAAAGAGGTTGTCTTCTTAACTATTCTAGCTTATCAATTTCTTGAACATAGGCACTTGTAATTTTGTTCAACAATTCCATGCATATATTAGATTTTGTTTCTTAGTTAGTGATTTACTATTGGGTACCTTCTTGTCAAGTGGCTACTACATACATGTACTTTTGTATACATATGTCTTCTATGCATCTGTTGCATGTTGTGATGGCATCATGTTTTATGATCTAAATCTTTTGCACATAATTGCACATGTTATCTCTCTATGCAATACATGGAACTCTGCATCTCTAAATGATTCCAGCTTCATCTTCCTTAGAGATTTCTAAGGATAAGTCTATGATTCCAAGTTTAACATCCAAAATTGCTAAATCATGCTCTTCCTATGATTATGGGGAAATTCCCTTTATTCTTTCCTACATTAATGACTAGAAAATCGATAGGATAATACCAGCCACTTATAATAGTGATAACATCCTCCACTTGTCCAAGTGGAATAGCAATGAACTAGTTTGCAAGCTCTAATCATATATTGCTCTTCTTAAGTGGTGGAAGATTCCAGGCCTTGTACATATCATATGAAATAAGGTTTACTTCTAAATAAGAATCTAAGAGATCTTTGCATGGTTTATGTCCTACCATCTAAAGATAAACTAAGGGACTCCTAGGACTGTTCTATTCTTTGAAAGTGCTCCTACTTTAATCCAATGTGTTATGGTTTGTGTAAGCATGATAGTTATTATGTCCTTGTTTGTAGATATCAAAAGCATAGTGTTCCCTAGAGGGATGTGTGTGGATGGGGTAGAGTTAGGTAAAGTTCCCATTCTTCGAATCTTTTCTAGGCTTGCCCTAAAAAGGAATGTTTCTTGACTCTTGGTTGACTTGATATCACATCCTCTTGTGTAGTTACTATCCTAGTAGCACTCTTTTGTACTAGTTATGTTGGTAGTTCTTCTTACATGATTGGTGGTAGTATTGATGGTAGAGTGTTAAGAGTTTGGAGTAAGGAACTAGCTTCAGGTTGGGACATGTAAGAATTTGGATCCATCCATGACATGGTGGGTTTATGATATTTTGGTGAATAGTAGTGAGAGAAGGCATGAACTAAAATATTCCCTAAAAATATTAGACATTGAACATAGTATCCATATGAATCATGTTGCCTATATAGATACTATTACCTTGGTAGTGGCATTCCCCATGCTTGTGATTATTGTCATTGTTGTTGGTACTATTCCTATCGATGAGGATAGGCCCTGCTTGAAAAGTACATTTGCTGGTATGACTGTCAGAAGTTACCCTATGGATAAGGTAAATTTTTGGGCATTTGTTTCTTAACAAATTTTGAGTTATGTACACATGCCCTGGACTCTTGTAAGTGGTCCATAATAGGGCAACATTCCTTAGGATGTTCATATTGGCACACTTTTTAGTCTTCATCATCCTCTAAATTGGAGTACATTAATTCCTCTGCTACATAACCTTTTCCTTTATTCCTATAGTTCTCTTGCCCATTGTCTCTTCTATTCTTATTTTTCTTACTTCAATTTAGGGCCTATTCCATCTTTTTCTTTACTATATTTAATGTTGTAGAAAATTTTGGATCTACATAATCCCATGTTTTCTTTATCTTTGTTGTGATATCATTCACTAATTTCTAGATTGTAGAGTCTCTCGTTGGATCATGAGTTCCAAAGTTTCTTCTTCTTTTGATTTGCATATTCTTATATCCTTTTCTTAATTGTGGGATCTATATTGTATTTTTAGGTTGATTCTCTTTTCTTCAACTCTCCTTCTTTTGCCACTTGATCGATGAGTCTTAGAATATGATGAACATTATTTTGGATAACCTACCTTAGGCATATACATTAAGGGTCTCTCTAGTTTTGTTCCTTATCCCATCGACAAGGTGTTAGAGTTATTCTTTTTGATTAAATTTGTGGCCTAGGTGCCCATGTAGTAAGGAATAGTATTTTCTCATTTCTGCATTAAGGGATTCATGTGTTCTTTGCTTCCATCCTTGAATCTACTTTCTCAAATTAGACATCTTGGAATAAGTTTGATACTTGTCATTGAATAGCTCTAACATGGTACTCCATCTTTGAATTTATTCTAGTTCTAAGGATCTATACCAGTTCTTTGCTTCCTTTATGACTATTCTAAGAAAAAACATTAATTTCTACTAATCATTTTCAATATTCTGTAGTACATAGGTATCGTGAAAGGCTTGAAGATGGTGTCTTGGATTTTCATTGTATCCACCTTTGAGTTTTAGAATATTATTCATATCTAGTCACTTGATGCAGATATCCCTTATGTGTCTAGTAGGAATATACATAGCTTCCTTGATATTAATCATGTTGCTAGTGGCTAGTAGGGGTTCTTCATTATCTTCAGGTTTGTAAGCTTTGTTATAGTTATGATCCATTTAATGCTCATGATGCTTTCTCTCTTCATGCTTGATCCTTTCTCTTCTTCTCTCATGGTTGTCTTCTTATTCACCAAGATGTATTCTTTAATGTGCATATCTCTTATGATCTCTTACTTTTTTCCCTATTATGATCCCTCAATCTTTTTTCTCTCTTATTAGAATCTATATATGAGTGTGAGGAAGAAGATAAAGGAGTTGGAGAATGATGTTGATTGGTTCTCCTTTTGTGACTCCTTGATGGATACCTTTTTTGTTTAATGGAGGTCTTAAGCCTTAAGTTCCTACATTCTGCAAGAGCTGAATGTAGCTAGATTTTGATAGAATCCTCATTATGGATTATTGATGCTCAAGAGTGAGCTTCATGAGTTTGATAGAAGTTTTCTATTTGAAATGTAGCATCTTCTTTTTCCTCTAGGATACTGTTTGAGGTAGTTTCTTTTCCTTATCATGCTTATGTCTTGTCTCCAAGGTAGCATCCCTTCTTACTTGAATCTTTGTTGGTTAGTATGGCTTGTTCATGCATTTGGTAATATAATACCATTCTTGCACATGGCTAAGGTTTGACCTCTTAAGGATTTCTTAAAGTACTAATGGTGTAGAAAATTTTGGAGATAGGAAAATGTTACCCTGTAAATTTCTTCATCTTAGTTGTTCATTTTTGTGAAAGAAAAATGTGAAGTTAGGATAGTATGGATTAGTGTGAGCATAGGAAATTCTAGTTTGCATTGGTGCAATTCAACCTTCTTTATTATAGTCTCTACCATAACTCTTATAAAATTCAATAGTAGGTGGTGATTTTTCCTTAATTGTAGAAGTCATCTTAAGTGCTTAACACTCAAATGTGTGTGAAAGATGTATTTGATGATACTTAATAAAAAAAATGTTGTAAGATGAAATACTTAGCAAATATTGACACATCCTTGATAGCAATGCCAATGATAAGTGGTTTGATATTCCAACATTCCACCATAAAAGTCATGACGGTACGCATGCGACCTTATCATAATCTATGGATGACCAATGTAGATTCACTAGTTTTTGATGTTTAGTTCATGATTGTTGTCTTCTCACATTGAGTCAGTGAAGTTCATGCTATATGGTTTAACTCTTGATGAGGCATTTGTTATATTGATGTTGTTGGCTCAAATTAAGACTAAGTGTAAACATGGTTGAAATGTGGTAGTACAATCTAAGTGTAATTATAGTAAAGAAACTATTCTAGCTTATGGGCTATAAGTATCTGTCCTTGGATTACCATATACATTTTAGGCTTATGTAACTATTACTGGGATTACCAACTGAATCCACTACTGAGTGAATCATGTGAACTCACTACTAGATTACCAAACAATTACACTTTACAATTGAAACCAGTCGTACTTATATCACCTTACTAAAAGACATTGAAAAAGTAAAGTACTTGGAAAATGTGAATGACTTAAGAAAAGGAAACATTCTAAAAGGTAAAATTAAACTAGGTAAAAACAAGCTAAGTGAGATGTTGTAATAGTGGAAAACAATCTCAATCTTTATTTTCAATCATAAATTGTGCCCAAGAACAATCCACTCAAATAAAGGCATTGTACAACTATTAAACACCAAACTTTGAGTATTCACTTCTAACTCTAAGTCTAAATCATGAAAATAAACTATAATAATTTGGCTAAGTGATAGAAAAAGATGATTATTTCAACACAATGGTGAGTTGGTATTTATATGAATGAACTTAATTTACTACATTGCATCAATGATGATGTATGCATAGCTACAATATCGCAGCTAATTGACATAAGGTTTTATCATAGATTAACTGGAAAATTTCTACTAAGTGTTGCACACACCTTAGAAGAAAAGGATGTGACTTTACATGGGTATATTATGGAATTAAGATGGTACTTTGTAATCTTGAAGTAAGTTGTTTTTGTTTTGATGAGAACATTCTACTCCTTACTATTAACTTTGTCGCACCTTTGGATTCCTTTTTTCTTACTTTCAACATTAGATCATGGGGACATCTTTGCAAGCTTTAATCCCATATTTGTCAATGCCAAGGCTTCTACAATGCCCTCCACCAAGTAGGAAATGATAATGTCTTTAATTTTAATAGTGGAATCTCCTTGGAAGTTGTTCCAAAAGAGATAATTCTTACCAAGGTAACATTCTCTACTCATGGAAATGGTAAGATAAAGTGATGATACCTACAACTGTTCATGGGCTTCTTATGGGATGAACTCTATGAAGGATGCAAAGTAGACTCTTGTAAGATAGAGCTCTAAATCTTCTTGGTGTGTAGTTTTTATAAGTAAGCTTTTATGAGGATGACCTTCAAGCTTGACCTAGGTCTAAACACCTCATCTTCAATAGATTGCCTAGTTTCTATTGTTGGAATCTATTAAAAAAATTCAACTTCTAGCACTTCTTTGAAAGCCTTAGTTACATGCATGGCCTAAAATACTTGTTCTAGCCATAGCTTCTATTTTTATCCTTATCCTCATCCATCCCTTGACTACTTTTCCCTTCGTTGCAAGGGTCATCCTACTTGCAAACCCCTTTAGGACACCATCTGCAATTACATAGATGATCATTTGTTAGTCTTTGGTTAGTTAAGTTTGAGCATTCTTATCTTCAATCATCTTAAATTAGCATATCTTATGAACGTGTTATCATTCCTAAGTGACTACAATCTATTGGTTTCAAATAAGGTAGCTATTTTATGATTAAATTATTAATATTTAAATCATTTTTATTAATACTATCCTAAGTTTTCAATAACTTGAGGCTTTCAAAGTATTGGAGATCATAGATTTCTCTTCCCCATGACATAAAGCCTAAGTTCATAAGTGCACATGATTTTGAATGGTCAAAATCATGTTTAAAATTTGCTAAATATTGCTAATAAAATATTTGGGCTCTCAGAATGGCAAAACTCCCTTTGTATAATGAGCAAAATATGAAAAAATTTTCTAACCTCCACATGTATGTATACTATTTTTATGCTACATCGATGCTTTAGCATTAATCGAGCTTTTCCAAAGAAGGTGGCTAAATCAATGTTGTAGCTTCGATGTAGACAATGTTAAAAATTTTCTTCGTTATTTCTAGGCTATTTTGATGAATCTTGAAGAAAATAGAGAGTTGAATGTGAGTCATACGAAGGGTCTAGACATGAAAATAATGTGATGAGGCTTAATTAAAATTTTTTGAAATTTGGAAAGCATAAATAATATGAATAGGGGCCATGAAATGAAAGATTTATAATAAGATAAATCAGAAAATATTGATGCATTCAACTTTTGAGTTGCTTTTCAATGAGTTACGCATGTGGAGGTGGTGCATAAACTAGATTTACAAAACTTATACAAGTGGATCCTCCTCAAAGTATACTCCAATCCTTTGTAACCTTGTAAAACCATTCCACAAAGTGCTTGTAGGCATCTTGGAGGTAAAAGGTTGGTCAAGTCTATATGCTACACCAACAACTATTACTATCAAACATAACCAAATGGAAATATCATTACTCAACAAGAGAAAAGGGAAGGACCTATTGTTTACTTAATTACTTAAAAATTAATTTTGAGAAAATTCGGCCATTAGTTAGAGAGGTGCCTTTAGGCATGGGTAATATGTATTTCTAGTCTCACAGCTAATGCTTATCCCATTAGATGTGTACCTTTAGGCATTGGTAATATGTCTTTCCAGTTACATGATTAAACTAGTCTAAGAGACTTTTTAGATTATTGGAAGTAGCCTAGCTTTAGGCATGGGTAACATGTCTTTCTAGTGACATGGTAAGGGAACACTTATTTAAGAACATGCTTCCTTAAAAATTAAAACATACATCAACACATGGAGTAGTAAGAACCACAACAAAAGAGCAAGGAATTAGAAAGTCCCTTTGATGTCACATCCTTTTTCATTTTCTTTTTTTCCTTTCCCTTTTTCCCAAGGAATTTTTGATCATGTGTTAATTTTAGTTTTTATTTAAGAAGAACTGTATTGCTTTTATGATGAAGATATCTTATTCATAGAAGTAGAGGAATGAATGTCATGATCTCATTACTTTACACAATTACTTATCAAATCATCTTGATAGAATAAGGCATAATCCAATCAACAAAGTTGGCCTTTTATGTAAAAAGCAACATCTTTATTATAAATAGATGACTTAAAGCATAAAATGCAAAGTATAAAATGACCCAAACATGGAAAAATAAAAATTCAAAGAAAAACAAAAATAGATAAGAAAATGAAAATTAAAATAAGATTATAAAATAAAAAAGTATAAAAATATTCCTCACAAGATATCATACCAAATTGGTATCTTCCCCATGACTAAGGTTGAGGAAAGAAATATAAAATAGAGAACAAGCTTAACCATGGGTACAGATGGCATTAGAGTATGTAGTTATGTAGAAATCCTTAAATGATTTCACCTATTACATGTTAATAAAATCATCTTATTTGGGCATTTATAATGGTAGATTTTCATGGCACTTGATTGGAAAGTGAAGTGGATATATAGGACTCTTCCCCCAATGTTTGAAATTTTGTTCATTGAGCTACATGTGTGGGATTCCAATCAAGAACGCTATCTCACTGAAATTCTACTCATTGTGTTCTAGTAGCATGATATTTTTTGGTACATGCCTTGTGTACTTTATTTATCATAAGAACTACTCTTTTATTCTCTTCCAGCATGTTGAGGTTCATCAATTTTTTTTTGTGCTAGATTAATGTTGAGGTCAAGCCATGTTGAATGTTGAAGAACTATGCATGTTGAACAACTCGTTGTGGACATTATAGCCAACTCGTTAAAATCATTTTCCAAAAGTATATTGCCATGAGAATTTTAATGGTTGTTCTCCTCCTTGCATAGTTTCCTTCATAAGAATCTTGAAGAATCTTGGATTAATCATCATCACATACACACCATCACAACAAGCCATATATGCAGATTTTATAAAGGTTATCTTCTATCTTCATGTAGTGCTTGACTTGGTAGAGCAATTGTTGTTTTTTCTTCCTTTCTCATTCAATAGGGACCTCCTACATGATTAGATATAATAGGAAGTCTTCATACCAAGGTATGGCTTCATTTGTTATTACTATTTTTATCTTTGTAAAAAGCATTTCATCAAGAAACTCATCGTTAAATGACTCTTCATTAGCCTTATTGTCCTATCATAACCAAGATAAATGATTAACCACAACATTTTTGATTTTCTTTTTGTTAAGAATCATGTGATCAAAGTCCTACAAAATCACTATCCACTATATGATACAGGGGCTAACCAATAGTTTCTTCAAGAGAAAGTGTCTTGCACTATCATTTGTATGCATGAAGACTGGGTATCCAAGCACAAGTACCTACATTTTTCTAAGATGTACATCATGGTCATGAGCTTCTTTGTTATGATGTAGTTTAGCTATGTACTTACAATACTTATTCTTGCATAATGAATGTAGTATGGGCATTTTGGATTATGCAATTATGTAAGCACTACTTCTAGAGCAAAGCTAGATGCATTTGACATGATGTGAAATGACATGGATCAATCAAGAGCTTGTACAATTAGAATTTCTACTTTAACACTTCAAATACATGATTACATTTTTTAGTCCATTCGAATAGTACATCTTTCTTGTTAGTCCTACTAGTGATTTTTCAATTTTA
The DNA here is from genome assembly GCA_015680685.1 of Gnetum montanum. Taxonomy (NCBI): domain Eukaryota; kingdom Viridiplantae; phylum Streptophyta; class Gnetopsida; order Gnetales; family Gnetaceae; genus Gnetum; species Gnetum montanum. Next base: position 402,329 of record MNCI01032899.1, on the reverse strand, counting down.
GAGAAATTCTCAATAAATCTTATATAGTAACCAGTGTATCTAAGGAATGATTAGACACCTTTTACAGTTTGTAGCCTCTATGTTATTCCTTAGATCAAATTTATTTATTTTTGGATCCACATCTATTCCTTTTTCTAAAATCAAGTGCTCAAGAATAATGCCTTCCTAGACCACTAGATGACTTTCTTTCTAATTCAGCTCCAGATTTCTTTCCATGTATCATTTCAACACCTACTATAGATAGTCCAATACTTGCTTAAGATCAGAAAAATAGGTACAGAAGTTATCTATAAAGACTTCAATACCATTACCAATCTAATGCTAAAAGAATGCTAAGAACAAAATATTAGAAGGTTATATGTGCATTACAAAGGCTAAAGAGCATCATTTTATATGCAAAAGTCCTCCAAGGACTTGTGAATGTTGTTTAGGCTTGATCTTCTAGGGCTATTTGGATTTGATTACAGCCATTTTAGAAATCCAAAAAGTTGAAATACTAATGAACTGCAATGGCGTCCAACACTTGGTTTACAAATGATAATAAAAAGTGATCCTTGAATGTTATGATATTTAGCAATTGAAAATCTATGCAAATCCTCCACTACCCACCCTTCTTTGGCACAATGACAAGTAGGATCACCCACTCACTATCTATTATAGGGTAGATGAATGTAGCCTTGAGGAGGTTTTCAACCTTCTTCTTGACTATCTATTTGAGTTTAGGATTTAACCTTCACTATGGTTATCTTTTGGATTTGATAGCAGGATCTATGTAGATCCTGTACTAGCATATGCATGAATCAATTCATGTTATCTTGTCATATGACTAGGCAAAGGTTGTTGATCATTTATTTACCATCATTAGCAACTTTTTTTTTGTTTTCTTATGAGATAGGCATTTACAATTACCAATTTTTCAATTTTCAATAATGCATATTTAAGAGATTTTGTTATTATTTTCAATTCAAGGGGTTATGACTCAAAAGTTCCTAGAATCTCCAACTTCTTATTTATTCTATGTATCAAAGATTTGGCATCTAAGATGCTCCATTTCATCTAATTTGTCAATACAAGTACTCGTAAGAGCTTTCACTAGTTCCATGGACATAGTTGAATTATAGCTTTCATTTGAAGTTAATCATGAGGTATCCTCTTGATTCATGGTTGTTGTGTACAAGCACCTTTGCACGTTCTCTACTTCAACATATGATCTATATGTTGTGATTATCCTTTATTTGATAACTAATACTCTCTTCTTGTAGTTACATCTTGTGTCATTATATATGATGCATGGAACTCTCTTCTTCTACAAAATTCCATGCTCTTTCTAAGGAAAGATCTCTGATTACCAACTTGCAATAAATTGGACTTGACCAAGATATTCCTATAATGATTAGAAAGTTTTCCTTACAGTTGTCTATATGAATCTCTAGAAAATCAACATGATATGACTAACTACTAATGGTGGCCATAATGTCTTCGACCAAGCTCAAAGAAATAGTGATTAAGTAGTCCACAAGCTTGAACCTACTATTGCTTCTCTTCAATGATGATATGTTCCATGCTTTGTCTATCTCCTAAGAAATCAGGTTAACTCTAGAATATGAGTCTAATACATCCTTTCATGATGGATTTCTAAAATCTACAAATTAATCAAGGGATTTTCATATCTGTTATTTTCTTGGGAAGATTTCCAATCTTTATCAAATTTATTACAACATGAGTTAACATGACTTTTTAGAAGTTTCAAAGGTAGATGGTGTATGATCCACAACTATGAATGCCTACAAAGGTTTAGGTGGACTGGTTGGTCTAAAAAATTATTATTTCCAAGGCTTGCACTTGAAACTACTTAAGTTATCATCTAATTGCAAGTTCACTACTCTTGTGATATTTTGTTATTATGATTGTAGAGAAATTTTAACTTGCATGAGCAAAGCATGTGGTAAAGGATTTGAGTTGTGATGTTGAGAGTATTGTAGGTGATGAGGGATGTAAGTGGAAGGAGATTTAGCATGTGGAGTAGCAAAACTATGGTACTTTGAAGGATAATAGTGATGGGTAGATGTATGTGTGGTAAAGCCATTAGGAAATATAGGTTTTTGGACATAATAGCCATATGGATTAAGTTTCCTATTGGGATATTGCTCTCTTGGTGGTGACATCCCTAATAATAGTGAATTTTTCCTCTATTGGTAGTACTCTTGAGATTAAGATGGAGCCCCACTTAAATAATATTGTTGTTGGTTATAGGGTTACTTACATTTGCCTTGAAGATAAGGCAATCTTCTAGGTATCTGTCTTTTGATAAAATTTGGTTTTAAGGCCTAAACCATAGACTTCTAAAGATGTGAAATTATTACACAACAACCATTTGGATGTTTGTGCTAGCAAATATCAACCATTATCATCAAATTCAAAATTTGCAATCTCCTCCATTGTAAGTGCCTTTCCTTTTTTATGTTAATTATCTTTTCACGTATCTTTTTTCTTCTTTTTATCTTTGTCCTTAACTCTTCCTGCCTTTACTTTCTTTTGATTTTTGGATATATAGGATTTTTTTTTTACTATCTTCTTTAATGATGCTTCTTCATCAAGCTCACAAAGATGAACTTCCTTCTTGCGGATTGGGGTGTCTTTATTGTAGTTCTTTATACTTTCTTTCTTCTTATGTTCTTCTTTCTTTTTTACGATTTTATTTATTAATCTTTGGATCCAATGGGCTCTCATTTTAGATAATCTCCCTTAGGCATAGATCATAAGAGTCTCCCTTATCTTATTATGAAATCCATTTATGATATGGCATAGTTGCTCTCTTTGAAAAAAACCATGGCCTAGAAATGTCTATAGTAAAGAGTAGTACTTGTCTAAGGCTACATCAAGAGATTTATGATTGTCTTATTTCCATTTCTAGATCTAGTTCCTCAAATTGGACATCCTAGAGTAGGTTTGATATATATCATTAAATAGCTCTAGCATTTTACTCTATCTTCTAATGAATTTCAAATTCAAGGTCTAGTACCAACTTTCCACTTCTTTAAGGACTATCTTTAAAAAATGCTTCAGCTTCTACCATTTGTTCTTAATATTTTGCAAGGCACAAGCATTATGGAAGGCTTACAAGTGATGTTGTAGGCCTACATTGTAGCCTTCCTCAAGTTTAGAAATGTTTTTTATATCTAGCTATTTGATTAAATTGTCCCTTTAATGCCTAGTAGGAATCTTGACTACATTCCTAACATTAATCATGCTCCTTGTAGCAAGCAATGATTCTTCATAGTCATCATGGCTTTCATGGTTTCTATCATAACCTCATCTTTCTTGGCATTGCCTACTATGTCTTCATCCATGATGGTATCCATCTTTCTACTCACATCTACTGTCTTTTCAACCATGTCTATGATGACCCTTTCTATCATATTCACATTGTTTGTGATCATTTCCCCTCTTGTTTTTGTCATCTTCACCCTCATTAGAACTTGAAAACAAGAATGAAGAGGATGAAGATGGAAAACTAAAAGAGTTATGTTAGCTTGCTCTCTTTCATGACTTCTTTAGTGTTCTTTTGATTATCTATTGGAAGACCTTAGCCTTAAGGTCCCCCATGCTATGGGCCCTATTCTTCTAGTGCCTTGGTTGCTTGCCAGGATTAAATGTAGCCATGGATGGTTCATTTCATCATTACTGAGGGGTGGAGGATTTTAGCATTGAGATCTACGTAGTTGATAATTAGGATTCTCCTTTTCTAACTATGATGTTAGATTGATCAAAGTTCCTTTTTCTTCAAAGCTTCATAGTTAGCCTTAATGAATTGGTCTTTATGAAGTTGGGCTTTTATGGGTTGGTATTTTCTAGATATGTCAGCAATGATTTTGTAGTTTAGAGCTACTTCTTCAAGCCCCAACTTCATTAATTTTTCCATGAGCATTAATGGTACTACATGATTAGGTGACAATACAATGTTGCCTTCAAAGTATCTCCATCCCAGTTGTTCATCTTAGTGAAGAATAAAGGTAAAATCTAGATAGTAAGAATATAAATGCTTGTAGACAACCTTTATTTGTTATGGTACTTCATTTTAATTCTTTGCAACTCTATCATGTACTCTTGTGGAATTGTATATAAGTGGGAAATCTACCCTGTAAGAATAAGACATTTTTGACTTATTAGTATGTCTAAGAATAAAATATTATTATTTTTAAAGAATAATTTATTTTAGGCTATAATAATGATCTTTAAATGTTTCTAACTATCTAAAACACTAGCACTAGTCCCAATAATGATACCAGTGATGAGTGACAAAGTAATCCTACACCCAACCATACAAATCACAAGTGTTCATGCACAATGTGATCGAATTCTATGGATTAAGACTACTTGGATGTCCTAGATAGTTAAGTATTAAATCATTGATCGTTTTCTTCTCAATCATACTTGTGTGGATCTTAAGTTGTATGGTTAAGTGTAATTAAGACAAATGATTAAGGTATTATTTATTAAAATATTAAAAATATTAAAATATTCAATTTCTAACTAATCTAAGTATGAAGAAGTGAATCTAAACTATCCTACACATAGAAATTTTTTTTCCAACTTATCGTATGCATCCTAAACATGTATTATTGTTCATTTATCAAGTGTCCACGACTAGGCATACCAAGTATCACTGCTAGAATTACCAAATGTTAATATGCTTATACTCAAAGTTGGTCATATTCATGCAAATTTACTAAGTATAGTAAAATGAAAATATTTAAGTGCATGAAATTAGAAAACAATTAAAGTAAATTGCAAGGTAAAAGATTAAACCTAGAATCCAAGTGCTATAATGAACAAAAGAGATTTGAATTTTATTTTTTTCATGCCAATGTAGAGAGGTACATCAAGCACTAGAATAAAATTCTAGATAATCTACTCAATCCATGCTACAAGCACTTGATGAGAAAATTTTAACTTCTATAGGATGAAACTACAAGAATTCTACTAAGGAAATGTTCAAATGGTGCCATAAATGCGATAAGCAAGTATACTTATATAGGTATTTATTACACTTGCATCAATGTCGATTTGTTGATGAAGTAAAGCCTACATCAATGCTACTGCATCTACACTAATGCATCAACATGGCTCCTTAACATTTATGTTCATCATCACTAGAATCAAACCCATAACTTGGAGTTATCAAATTGAGATTCTTACCACTAGGCTAACATCACATTGTTTATAAGTATTTTTTTATATACTTACTATCTTCTTTATTATGAGGACAATTTTCTACTTGTAATGTCATTCTAAAGCCGAAATGAGTCTATGTTGGTGAGTCTTTGAGTTTAAATTAAAAAAAAAACATTTACTTTGCATGTTGTTTTTGCAAAATTTCTCTTTTATAGCCTTACAAGAATACCTCCATACATTAGATGTTAAGCAGTTAACTCGTGTTCATAAATGATCTTTATATCAATAGAATCCTCAATAAATCAATGATTATGATACGAAGGGATATGAACTTCCAATCAAATATGGACTTAGCCTACCACCAAAAAACTAGGAATGGCAAGGGAAACAATGAAAAACAATAATTCTACGTAATAGAATTAATAATATCTAACTAATAAAAGTAAAAAATAAGGATGAGAATTTTGATTATAATGACTTAGAATAAAATATAAATGATAAACAAGAGCACCAAGATGGAAATAAAGGTTTTTTCATTCCCTTCCTAATAATTAATATGCTTTATTAATAAATATGAATTTTTCCTTCTATGGAAGGTCAAAACTACAAGGATGGATAAATAATATATGGAAGATAAAACTAACAATAGGAACTCATTTGATTAGCAAAGCAAGAGTTTTGATAATGAAATTTGACCTTTTGTAAGTGTAGGTATGGGTGGAAAGTTGTAGATGTTTCTTAGAGTTAATTTAGAGTAAAAAGGGGGCACTTTTGTAAACTATCTTACAAGTGATGCTAGAGCTGAAGAAAATAAAACTTTTGTGCAAGTGATACAAACATTGCCCAAGTGATGTTGATGTTAGCATTAGCATCCCTAACTATGGTATCAGGGACTTAAGCACTATATTGAGCTCAAAAACTATTAGGAAGAGTTAGGTTGATTATGGAGCATGTAGGAGATGCTAAGAAGGTAGGTGCGCCTACTCTTACTTTTTCAAAATTCAAAAAAGTGCTTTTGATCTCAAGAAATTGATTCCAAATCTAGATTTTAGTTTGCTATTTATGAGCTTAGGGTTTTCAAATTTGACCTTGAAGTTTAAGAGTAGTTTATTGGAGTTCATTTTTGGAAATTGGAATTATAGAAAGACTGATGCTAACTAACATCAATGTTACCTTCTAAGAGTTAGAGTTTTTAGCATCCTCCAAGCTAACATCCTAAGATCCAAAGACCACTTCTAATTCTTAAACTAGTGTCAAATTATGCTTTATGATAATAGAACCTAATATAGTAATGCCCTTTGGAAAAAGGATCTAATTAAAAAATAAGTATCTCTTCAGTAACTACTATCTTTAGGCTTCTTAATCTAAATGTGCTTCTAAAAAAAGAAGCTTCTAATGCTCTCTACTAAATACACATTTAACCACCCACTTGACACATAAGATAATACCCTACTTATAACAATTCATTAATCCTAATCCAACATCCTCTTTGTGAGTAGTGCAAATGTTTCACACAGTATGACAAAAGCCTAACGGTTTGCAATATTGATCAACATGATAAAAAATATTATCTACAATAGCTTTGTTATTTTTTTATCATAAAAAAAGAGTCATTTGCAAAATGCATATTTAGTAAAGTGAGAACATTATTTTCAATAAAGATGCCTTGTAGCAAATTATGTTTCTAGTTCTTTTGTATAGCATGACATAAAAAATCTACATCAAGGATGAAAAGATAAGGAGCAAGAGGGTAACCTTTCCTAACTAAACATTCAAGCTTGAAATTCCTAGTAATCCTAATATTTGTAGCCACAAGTGCATTAGCATCTACAAAAAGAGTCTCCACCATCCTAATAAATTTTTCAGTAAAACCATATGTGTGAAGACAAGAAACAATAAATTACCATTCAATTCTATCATATGCTTTATCATAATTAAGCTTTTAAAAAGTAATTTCTTCATTGAAATCCTCAACCCACTGCATACCCTCCCAGGCTACAATAACATTAGAATATATCTATCTTTGACAAAGCCAGTTTGCACTGGAGTAATTAACTGAGGAATAATTAGTTTCAATCTTCTAGCAAGATATTTAGCCAAAACTTTATAAAGAGAATTTAGAAGAGTAATAGGGCACCAATTACCAATGTGAGAAAGATCACCATCCTTAAGAATAAGTCTAATGACTCTATTTAGCTCTTAACCAAGATAACATTGTTCAATGACTTTAACAAAAACACAATAAAGGTCCGTACTAATAACATTCCAATGAATTTTAAAAAATTCAAAAAATTAGATTAACATATCACATGCACATAAATTATAAATAACATAAATGCACATGTACTATAATAATACTTGAGATAGCTAGAAGATGCTCCTGTGTTACACATTCCTATGTCACATGCCTCTATATTAACTATATCTAATCCTAAACCCCATCTCTATAGAGTAGGGGAGATGCCCATGCCAAAGGCCTTAGCTTTAGTTGTCTACGTACCCTTACAATGCACTATGTAAAGAATTAGGAACTACATGGATATTGCCCTAAATATGTTCTTTCCTTTACTACATGCATCTAACCCTAAATCCTTTCTTTTTAAAGGAGAGGTGCTTGCACTAAAATCCTTAGTTCTAGATGTTGATGTACCAATAGAACATAATACATGAGGAATCAAAGCTACGTAGTTCATGCAACCCAAGAATCACCATGCTCCTTATGGCCTGATTATAATGAAATATGTAAATAATCAGGGACTACATGCATATTGTTCTAAATATCTTCTTTCCTATGCTACATGCACCTAACCCTAAATCCTTTCTCTGTAAAGGAGAGATGTTTATGGTAAAATCCTCAACTATGGATGTTGATGTATCAATATAACATAATACATAACGAATTCGAGTTATGTAGTTAATGCAATCCAAGAATCACCATACTCCTCCTTTTGGCCCTATTCCAAATGGAAGTAACATTCCACCCACTTGAAAAAATATATATCCTTTAAGCTTTAACATTGTTACCTATAATGTTCGTGGAACTTAAAGTGGTTAAATACAAACTTTCTAAAGATGAAGAACAAAATGAACATTAATCAACTTTAAACAACTAAGGGGCCTACCAAAAACTTTTAACTTAAATCTCATTCAAACGAGGTTAACTATAAAATTTATTTTTAAAATTTTTTTCAATAATATTTTTAAGTGAGCAAAGGTACATATTTTAATTAAAATTATAGTGTAAANGTAAAAATTAATTAAATTTATCCTTGAAAATTTTTATTATATTTTTATTAATTATATCATCATATATTTTTTATAAAACTTTTTTCTACCCTATATACATTCAAGTATGTTATAATAGCTAAAACAAATTTCAATTAGCTAAGTTTTAAAATTTTATTATTTTGTATTAATTATCAAGCATATTTTAAATTTATTTTCCAAAATTAAAATTTCATTTATTTTTGTCAAGATTATTATTTTTTAAACTAATGTCACCTAATCAAAAAATGAACTCAAGTAAACAATAAAGTAGAGGTAGAAGTGATCCCCACTCAACAAGTTTGATCTCATGGACCTGTACAACATCATCAACAAATTAGTCCTTCCAATGGACCAAGTACTCATGCCTCTTCACTCCCTGAGTATTTAAAGCTTCCCTATGATAGCATCCATGATTTTATTTTACAAAATTTACTTACTATTCGTTACTTCAATAAATCACTTTAAACCTAAACCATCTTAGGTATTATGTAATTAGTGAAAATTGCAATTGATAAACATTTACATTATATACTCATGTTCATACTTGATACTAAGGTACTATGTAGGGATGCAATAATATAACTATTTTTATTAAATGTTAAGTGTCTAAAAATTTTATTTTTAAGTAACTACACTTCAAAGTTTTGACAAATTATAATTTTTTAATGTTTTTACTTATTCATTAAAATATTTTCTTTCACATAACTTTTTAAGTATAAGCTATCAGACCAAATAAGAAAGCATAAAATTATTAATATATTTAAACATAAAAAATTATTTTAACAAATAGTAAAAAATTTATTTAAAAATTTATTAAGTTATTACTCGCTACTATTCTCTTGATCAACAAGCCAACCTAAAGTATTAGCATTGAATGCCTTATAGAGTAATTGGATTGAAAATTATAAGCATATCCATCTTCTAGTCTAGAACTTTTAAAAGACCTTCAAACTTCAATATTACCTCTAATTCATTTCATAGCCATTACTTGATAAGGCTAAGTCAAACTTAAAGATTACCTCTAATTTAGTCATTAATGGGTTGTTAATAGCCATTACCATGTTAAGGCTACTAATATATTAGACCTTATTTTTTCTTATTTAAAAATCAACCATTTATACAAATATTTTAGTTTTTTTATTCATACACACCTAATAATATTATACTATGAATTCCAACCTATTTGTTACCTTTATTCATTTGTAAAATTTGAGTAAATAAAAATATAAGGAAAAATGATATATTCATGATAAATTACTAAAAATAATTATAAAAATTATATAATGATATAATGAACTAACTAGAAATAATGTAATTAATAATAAATTTTATAAAAAATTTTAATTAACTTTTCCTATTGAAAAAATTTTATCATAATTAAATAGAAAAAGAAAAAACATTTATAAATTATATAAATGTATAATCAATATAAATAATTTTATTAAATTTTTTAAAATAATGATACATATACAAAATTAACCAACCCCATCTAGTATATACAAAGCTAGGATGATGATGAAACAAAATATTTTTCATTTAAGTTGTATAATAATATAAAAATGAAATTTTTAAAAACTTTCATAGCCTATATAAAATAAATTTTATAAATGAATAGTTATAGATAAAAAAAACCATCTTAGAGTAATGGTCAATACTTGTTTCTCAAGCTTGTGTTTGAGCATAACACTCTTAGTAAACATTGGGCAACTCTTTTATTCAGCATTATATATTTATAAGATTGGATTTAATGCAATTGTGTCAATAATATTTAAAATATCATTAAATTTAACTTACCTAAGAATTTCGGTTAGAATGAGATTTACATCTTTTCCTCAAGATGCTTATATGAAATGTTGTTCATTTGTTGCATCCTCCTTTCAATGTGACTTTAGAAAATTTATTGATAAAAAGATAAATAAAATTTAATGTACCTCATAATTTACTTCTCATAATTTAGGATGTGATTGTAAAACATTCATTTGGCCACATCTTTCTTTCCCTATTTAGGTAAAACATTTATCATTAGGAAATGAAACATTAAAATTCTTCATGATTTTTACCTTTTTATTAGTATCTACATATTTTACATATAATGTTATCTAATTGAAATAACTAAATTAAATTATTGAACTTTAGGTATTTTACCTTGTTTTCTTTATTTTAGACTTCATTATAGTTCCTAACAAAAAACACACATTCTAATTCAAGCACCTGTAAAGAATATACCAGGTGTATCAACTACATTAACATTCATTATTATATAATGATGCATAAATATTGTACCTAGAAAGTTTGTAAAAATTAGTAACTTTTAGACTTAAAATAAAAATTTGCAATAGGTTAGTTAAAATAATTACATTCACATCTATCATGGTAATAATTTCCAAGCATAACTACGTTTACACCATCATTATTAATCAATCTATATAACATAAAAATGATATAGGTATGTTCCTGCAAAAATGATTTTTTTTTCTTTTTTGAAATATCTATAAGAACACCTCTATGAATTACAAATTTTAATGGATTGATATAATCCTTAATGGATCAACAATCATAAAATGAAAGTGCATGAACCTCTAATCGAATACATACTTAGCCTATCAACAAAGATATAGATTAATTATGATGAATTTAATGACCAATTTAATGAAACACAAGCAATATGTGATAAAGCTTAAGTGATATATATGTACTTAGGACAAGTGAGAATCATGAAATAAATAATAGATGAGATATCAATATATGGGATAAGGTTTGGGTTTCTCTTCCCCGTAAACAAAGATGCTTTATAGATAAAATGACAAAGTTTGCCTTCTAGGGAGGACCAAAACCTACAATGGTGGGAGATATAAACTATAAATTTAAATGGATAATATAACTTCAGTTCATAAGCAAAAAGAGTATTTGAATAATGGAATTTAGCCTCTTATGGATTCACAAATGAATTGAGGATCTTTTAACACTATTCAGTGTTGATTCAAGGATCAAATAGGGTCATTTTTGGGTGTTGGCCAGTGACACCATAATGCTTACATCGGTGTCAACATCCTTGTGTATGCTACCAATGATGTAGGTATCAAGATTGAGCTCATGGAGTATAGATGGTATTGGAATAACCATGAAACTTGTAGGTGACATAGTTGATGCAAGTACTAACAGTTCAAATTTCTCAAACTTCAAAAAGTACTTTCAAATCTAAAGAGATTGGCTTTGAATTAATGTTTGAACCTGATATTTATAGGGGTAGGGTTTTTCAAAGTACCCAAAGTTTGAACTTATTAACTCAAAGTTTGTCTTTAGTAACTTTAACTTACATGCATGAGCAAGGGACACTGGCTAACATTAACCAACATTGACACTAATGTCTCCTAGTTTCACCTTGAAGAAACATATCATTTGAACCTTAAAAATCCTTCAAACTTGCCAAAACTAATGTTCATCACCTAGGGGATGATTTGGAGTAGTTTCCAGAGGTCTAATAAAGGTATAATAAGGGTTGAAAGACTTGTTCTAAGCCCTAAAGTAGTGGTGATGTTGATGTTGGTCCAATGTCACCTAGGTGAGAGATGTAGTTTTGACCTCAAAAAAGCCTTTGAACTTGCCAAAATTAACATTTATTTCCCTAGGGATGATGTGGGCTAGTCATTGTAGGCTTGACAAAGTCAAAATTATGTTCAAGGGGTGATTTTTTAAGGCATGAAGTATAGGTGATGCTCACCTAGAGTCACCGAGGCAAAACTTGTTATTTCAACCTCCAAAAGCTATTGGAACTACCAAAAATAATACCCATAATCCTAGGGATGATGTGGACTAGTCATCGTAGGCTCAAAAGGGCTCAAGGTTGGTTTGGAGATGAGTTTTTGGGAAATCAAGTATTAGTGAAAATGACACTAATGTTGACATTATCTAGTTTAAACACCTCAATTTAAGTTTTTAAAAGTTACTAAAAGTAGTAATACTAATGCTTTTCATCTTAGGAATGATTAGGATCCATCATCATTATCTTATAGAAGCCCAAAATACTATTGGTGATGATGATTTAAAGGACATTTTGATGGTCCAAGTGAATGTGACAATATCAAAGCCACCCTTGTCCTAGTTGTTTGAGTACCCAAAAAGTGGATACAACATTGCTCCCTCGTAATGGATATTGTGAGATGCTCAAAGAGAACCCATTAAGAAGAGAATGAATGATTATTTGATGTACCTGCAAAATAAAGAGGAAGGAAAGAAGTAAGATAAAGGAAGAATGTTAAGACATTACTGGTATACCTATCATAAGAATGATGTTGTGCCACAGAAGAGGCATGACTAAATCCTATACACAAGATGATCAAAACAATGTCATGGATTATTCCAATCAAACTCAATACATTCTAATCAAAATAGAACAAAATCATTCAATATTCACTGATATGTTAATGAGAGGAAGGGAATTCGATAGGAAGAGAAGTTAAAGAAATAGAGAAACATGAGAGAGGAAAGATGAAAAGAAATGAGGAACATTGCCTATATACCAAGTTGTGATGATATGTCACAAAAGTAGGGCACAGCTATATCTTACTCTAACAATATTGATGCTTAATTTTTTGATAAATTCTCTTTCTGTCTCACTCAAACTTAATACACCCTCACATGGAGTAAAAATATTATAACACTCATAACTCTTTGCATGAGGAAAATAACTTGTAAATATCCTCACCATAGTAAGCTGATGAAAAAAATATTAGTAGAATAGGATAAGTAGAAATTGAAGAAATAGAGGAAATTGTATAGGAAATATGTAGAAAAATGATGGCAGAATATATATATATATATATATATATATTGTGTGTGTGTGTGTGAGGAAGGGAATAACAATGCAATAAAAAATAGATGAGATGGAAAAAGAGTTAGAACAAACCTAATGAAGTTTTTTTAGGAAGCCAATATGTAGTATTACTTGATGTATGCTCAATTGATGGGATTTGGTGCATAACTTCTTAATGATTCTGAATATTGAATATCTCACATCTTCATTCCCAAATTGTGTTGTTGCATAATGAAGATGGTGCCTCTTCATAATAAGTGTTATCATTATCTTAACAATATTTGAAAGGGCAGTTGTAATTAAGACCCAAAAGGGCACATTGTAATAATGGATGTGTCTCTTGAGATGACCTTTGGAAATTTGGCCTAAAGCATTTATACCCATGTTTAGAGGTCATGCCATGCATGGAGTCATGGATCCAATACAGGAAAGTCATAGAAGCTAGGTGAAGTGGGACAAGAAGTGGACTAGCCATCCCTTTTAGCTAAGTAATAGGCCTAACTATGGTAGCAGTGCTAGATTGCCTCTAAGGGATAGATGCCAAAGGAAGAAAATCCCAAGGAATACTCTTAGAGCATGATCTAGATACACTATTCCATATCAATAAAGCATTCTTTTCTTTCTCTTTTTGCACTTTATCTATTATTTCCTATACACATAATATTGAATATTACATATATTTCACATTTGGTATATTATCTTATTACACATAATTTCTAATAACGTATATTTGGCGTCTTCCATGACATCTGAGGATGGGATGTCATAGATTACTACTTTCTTACAATTCTCCTTAAGAGTGTCTAGCTAAATACTACACATTTTATCATTCTTCTTGTTTGTCATCCAATTGTTCAAGGCTACCTAGAGAGAAGGGGACATCCAATTTCACTAGTAGAATTTCTTCAAATCCATAAGTCAATAGGAATGGGATTCAGCTAGTTGCATTATGAAGATAGTTCAATAGACTTAAAGGACATAGGATAACTAGGTATGTTAATTTCTCTAGGATTTATTACCCATAATTTTGAGTAAATGGATAAGGTATTTATTCATCGACTTGAGTTAACCATTGGGCTAAAGGTAATAGGAAGATGAGAAAAACTAAGTGATTTGATACTGATCATAAAACCTAGAAAATTATTTCCTTTTAAATTGAGATTCATTGGAGGTTAGCATGTGGAGGGGGGTACCAAAGTAGGTGATGATGAATCCAAAATGAAATAACATATACTACTTTAAGGAAATGACTTCAACCTACTTGGTGAGTTACTTTGTAACTATTAAAATAAACTTATGACTAGTAAAAAAATGAGTATTGATTAAACCTATATGATCTGGCTCCCATATCTAGAAGGATCATGCAATTTCTCAAGTCTTAAACTTTGAAGATAGTATGTAGATAAGTGAAGTATGCAATTGACATATATTACAAATCTTAATTATCATATGTGCATCCCTAGACATTTTGGATCATTAGTAACCTAAAAAATAATGCAAGCTACTAAAGAACATATTCCTAAGTGACTTTCACATACAATAGAGTGTACTTATTCTAAAATCCTTTATGCTTCATCATGATTTAGGCAATGTAAAAGAATGTCTGCTGCAAAAATAAGACATAGAATACCAAGATCAACTATGCAAAAATGCTTAGAGAATTTACAAAGAGCATCCTTTTAAGATGAAGTTAAGGGTTTAAGAGTTTCTCTAGTTTGCAGGTATTGTATGTGGTCTTAGTATTGTTCATCTTCTTCTAAGTTAACTAAGCAACATGTTATATATTTGTGAGAGTAATGGATATATCTTAAGTTGAGTAAGATAGGCTAATGAGTGGATGGGTATTCCAATGCTTCACCATTCAAGTCACGAGTGCACACACATGACTAGATTGTAATCCATGAATGGACAATGTAAGTATGCTAGAAGTTTATAATTTATTCACAATCACTATCTTCCCACTTTAAGCTAGTGAGGTGTGATTAGTATGGTTTAGCTCTCGATGAAGTATATAATATGTTGATGTTGTGGTCTCTATTGACTCCTAAATACTTCCATAATATAAATCTATTCTAGCCTAAGGTGATGAACAATTGTTACCAAACACATCTTGGGCTCACGTAACCATTACTGGGTTGCAAGTGTTATGCTACTGCGCAAATCAAGCAATAACACTACTAAGATTACCAAATAATTACACTTATATGCTCAAAATCATTCATACTCATTCCACCTTATGAATGAACATGGAAAAGTAAAGCACTTAAGAAATGTAAGGAACTAAGCTAAAGTAATCATGAAAATTAAACTAAGTAAAGAGAATGAATCTAAGTAAAATAAAGAAACTGAGTGTAATGCTACAATGGTGAAAAGAATTCTCAATCTTTATTTCTATTCATAAACTATGCCCAAGTACAATCCACTCGAATAAAGATTCCATTCAACTATTCAATACCACACTATGGGCATTCACTCTATCACTAAGTGTAAACTACGAAAACAAACTATAAGAGTTTTACTAAGGTCAAATGAAAGTCGTTCCATTAATATGACCAAGTGTTGGTATTTATAGGGGTGACCAAGACCCTCTACATTACATCAACAATGACATATGTAGGGTTGAAATGTTGTGGATACGATATCATCACTCATTAAAAATCGGTTTTATCATATCACCACAAGTAACTAGAAACTCCTCCTTGAGTTAAAAAAAGAGGATATATTTTCTTACAAAATTGGGCAATATACTCATACTTTGATATAAATATTTATATACATGACTACTTGACTCTGAATGCCACATTATGATTCAAGTGATGTTTTACAAAATTTTCATGCATAGCATGATGGATACAATTGATAGTAAAAACAAAAAAAAATGAAAGAGCTTGATGTAGTCTTTAAGTTCTTGATGATGGTGGCTCCTTCATAGACCTATTTTCTTTATCTTTTGGCTTCTAAAATTGATAATAGTTGAGGAGCACCTAGAGCTTTTCTTCCTCTAACCTAGGATCATGTACCATCTATGCAAATTCTGCAATGTTTGATAGCATTGGTACTTCCTATGGGCATGGCAATTGTGGAACCATCTTGTTGGCTTTCACATAGCAAGCTAAAAACTACCTTCTCTCTTCCTCAAATGCCCTAGCCACCTTACTTAATTCTTGGTAATCAGTCATTTTGTAGGCTAGGTTTTCTGCTACGTCTTTCTGAACTTGGTAGTTGGCTTTTACTATTTTGAGTTCAAAGTTTACAATATGCAATTTCTATTAGGCATATTTCCTATTTGCAAAGTCCTTCTTGTATAGTGCATACATGGTAGCTACCTACTGCTCCAACTCATTTCTTAATTTACCTACTCTTAACATGGCTAGATTAGCATATTGAAGGTTTGCTAACCCCATGTACTCTATGAGATCCTCGATCTGCAAGTCTTTATTCTTTACTTCAACCTAGTGGACATGGGCTAGGCTATCTAGACTTAGCTGCCAATTAGGTGTTTGTGTTATAATTAAACTGATCTTGGCATTGGCCATCTAGATTTTTCTTAATTGATTTGCTTATACATGCCTGCCTGGTCTCTAAGTCGTTCATGTTTCTTGACCTCGTTCTACTACACGTTATTTTTAGTTGCTAATTTTTGTCAAATTGCATGGACTTCTTTCATTGATAAGATTCGATTTTCTCTAGCTAATCTATTCATGTCCTGGTTGACTCTAATGAACTATTGATGAGTGATGAGTAGACCCTACACCCAACCATATAAATCACTAAGTGTTCATGTGCAATCCGGTCAAATTCTGTGGATTTATAGCCTTCTAAGTACACTAGTCTCTAGGAAGTGAAACTAACTATTACAATCATTATCTTCCAAATTACACTTGTGAAATGTAAAGGTATGGTTAAGTGTAATTGAGGCATATGATTTTTATCATTTTTATGTTTTATGTTCTAAGTTTGCTAAGAATGAAGAATAGATAATTAAAGATATTTAATTGCTAATTTAATATAACTAGCTATTATTTAACTAATCCTAGCATAAGCATCCTTTTCCACTTGCCACACACATCCTAAACATGTTTAACACTACTGGGTTACTACACATTAAGCATTACTAGGATTACCAAGTTCCAAGTATATGCTCGAAGTGGTTGTACTTATGTGCTTAATTTATCACTATTTAATCTAGCTTAATTTAGCTTAATTTATCTCATAATTAATTATTTAATTACTTAAAAATTAAAGAAAATTGCATAAAATACTAAATGCATAAAATAAATTATTAATCTATTTCAAGGTGCTACAAGCTTTATCAGATAGCTTGTCTTTATTGTTGCACACACTCTCGTGGTCAGGTACAATAGTGCTCAAATGAAGATCTGTACACTCTTTGACTCCTACTATGGGCACTTTGGAAAATATTCTAACTTATGAATGACAAAACTATAAGAGCTTTGCTACAACTATGAGACTTACTGCCATAAACGTAGTTGGTGAGCACATATTTTAGGTGAAAATAGATAATTCATCAATAGGGCCACATAGACGAGGCCTTGTTGACGTAATTCTTGACATGACTCATCAACTGTTCTCATAGTTGATGAATGCTTTCTTCAAGAACATTTTTCTACTTTTCAATATCTATCAACCTGGTATTTTCTATAGCAATTCTCTTATTATCTTCTTCTAAGGTAGTTATGACTTTAACATGTGCATATTTTTATGCTTCTTCCACCGATGGATTCCACATAGCTTCCTTTTTCTCCATCTCTACTTGAATATTCCTTGTTATGAGCTACCTCATTTACTCTATTCTAAATATGTTAATTTGGTCTAATGTTATATACTATGCAGGGTCTCTCCTTTCTCCTTTCAACGCTACTAACTTAGCTTGCAACCTCTGCACTTCATTTCCTACATGCTCTGATCTTGTTTCTACCATGACCAACTTTTCCTTTGTTGTAATCAAATCAAATTAGACTGTAGAGATATCTCTAGGGATATAAAAGAGATTTTTCATTATTTTTCATGTTTGTAGCAATCAATCAAGGATGTCTTCATGTTATGCTAAGGTCATGGACATGTCAACTAGCATTTCAACATCTCTGGTTACAATAATATCCACTAGTAGTACAATGGAAATGTTGAATGATTCCTTGATGTACTCTATAATTACTTCTACTCCTCCTTTGGCATCTTCATGTTTCATCACCATTATTGTGGCTTCTTCTCTCATTTCTAGCATAACTTGGAAAGATACAGCATTCCGTGAAATCTGCTATGCCCAACATTTTTCCTCTCCTACCTATAAAGATACCTAACTACCAGTGGGTCCTATTAATATTGTAGGCCTTACAAAGTTATCTCTAACTCTATACAATGTAGAACCTTCTCTTGTTTCCCAACTTATTATTTCCACAATCTGCAACAAGTGGCTCAAAGAAGGCCTATAATTCTATTGTGCAACTGAAGCACTCTATCTAGGTCTATCACTAGTAGGTGTTAACCCACTACATCTTGCTTCTTATTGTCTAGTTATAGAAATGTTACTTACTAGTGTGGATCTTTCCTCTCCCTCAATGCTTGTTGGCTTCTTTAGTTGATCCTTCTTTAGTGGCACTAGTTTGGACATCTCAGCTTAGGATGCATTCTGAGATTTTCTTAGAACATCATTTGTATATCCTAGAATCCCTACTTGCTTGTACAAGTTTCTAATGAAGCAAGGTGATGAAGTGTTTAATGGTCGTTGCGTCTACTAGGCCACGTATACAGGACCCCGTACATGTGGACCCATCGACGCATCCTTCCATGGGTCGACGTGGCCCCATTTACGCAGCACCTATTTCGGCTTATAAATAAGTGGCCTCCCACCACTCTTAGGTACCTTTTTGTCATTTTTAGTGAAGCTCTTGTAGTTTCTTTCCGTGAGAGTTAGAATATTTTCCAAGTGCCCATAGTAGGTGTAAGAAAGGTGCTAGGCTCTTTATTCGAGCGCTAATGTACCTAAGCCCCTTGGCGTGAACGACAATAAAGACGAGCTTTTCAAGCATTCCTTGCAAAAATTGGACTTAGCCATTTCTATGCATTTATAGTTTAATAATTATATTCTTTAATCATTCATTTTAGTTTATGTTATTATTATTAAAATCGCTCTTTCTCTCTTATAGTTCGTAGAAGCCATAAGTATGACTATCTCAAATGTGAAACCCAACGCTTGGTAACCCAACGACACTTAACGTCTGGTAGCCCAGTAGCGGTTAGGGGATTCTTAGGATGTGCACGATAGATGGGATCAGATACTTATGCTAGGAATAGTTAAGACATAGATTAGGATAATTATAGATTATATAATGTTGCATTCCTTACTTTCCATACCTTAATTAGACACCAAAGATAAAGTAAAAAGCCATAAAAATCAGTTGCCTCAATCTCACTTAACCATTGCCACTAGATACTCACAAGTGAGGTTGAGAAGGCAACGACCGTTCTAACAAAGGGTTTTGCTAGTTAGAGGTTTGGTGTATGTTAAGTGCTTATAGTCTACGAAATTTGACCGAGTCGCATGTGAACGTCTGTGATTCGCATGGTTGGGCGTAGGGGTACCTAGCCACTCATCATTGGCACCATTTCTAAGGACTGTTAGTCTTACATGCGTCATCTAACCTTAGCAAAATTATCATTCATGTCATTGGAATAGAACCAGGATAGTAACATTTACACACGCTAGGCGGATTAAAGAAAAAAGTAAGGTACACTGAGTAAATGGATCATCTAACATCCAACATGTCTTCTTCTCATAGGCGAGATGTATCCAACCCACCGATGCCACAAGAATGTCAGGTGGTATACAAGCATCCCGATGAATATGTCCCTAACTTCACATTCATCCTACATCAGGATGAGCATCTGCGATGGCGGGACATGGAGGGCAACATCATACTACCACCCAATCGATCGGCCCTTGGAATGCTATTCCACAATCTTGGTAGACTAGGCATCCAGGAAAATAGAGTGGAGTATGTCATAGAGGACCATGACTACCAGGACTATCATCCCACTAAGGCCCAACAAGCACGAGATCAACAGCAAGAAGAACGATACAAACATATGAAGGGGAAGCAGTTCAATAATCCCTTATTCTTGCAAGGGTTGTAGGATGATGGGGAGCCTATCTTTCATGATTCCCATTTGACCAAACTTCCTCTAGGGCAGCAGGTCATTCAATCCATCATCCAAAACAAACCTTTAAGTGACGGAGATCCTTAAGAGGATGGAGGATCACGTAGCAAGGATGGGCAGGATGATCGAGGCTATCATTAAAGTAGAGGGGGAGATCAACACCAGGGTGGTGGTGACCCCTCTCCCTCTTCTCCATCCTCTCGCTCTCCTATACCTTCATCCAATCTAGAAGCAGAAAGTTGGTACCAGTCTTTGGAACCGGAATCAATCAGAAGATAGAGTACGATGCTTGAGATCTTCAATGACAAGTATCAGACCTACTCCAGAGTGGCGAATCTGAGACATCAGATCAAAGGGTGGAAGAAAGGTAATCATGAACCCTTGGATGTAGCCATGAGTAGGTACTATTCGTTGTTACATCGATGCCCTGGTCATGGCTACTCTCAGCGGGCATAGCTTCACCATATCATTGATGGGCTCCACTTTGAAATGAGAAAGACCCTTGGCGTTTACGCCCAAGGACGATTATCAGAACTAAGGGCTCATCAACTGTAGCACCTAATTGAGCAAGTGGCCAAAGAAGAGGGGGAACTCAGAAAGAAGGAGAGTGCAAAGGAGTTTAACCAGGATCCTTCCATCAGAAAGAGGGAAGTCTGATTTTGCGAAGATGAGGAGGAATCACCACTGGAGGTAGCGGTGAACCGAAAGACCTTGCCTTTACAAAATTTTTCATTTGAAATATCGGCAAAGGTTGATAAGATGTGCAACTCTTTGGACAAAAAATTCCAAAGCATGCTAAAAATTGCAGAAGAGTCCAGAGAGCAAGGTAATGATCGAGATCGGCGTAGGACGAAGGAAGCTGAATGTGCCCATCATAAGGGTAAGGGCAAAGTTGCTGTAGCAAAACAGGTTGTAGACTTTGACATGGAGGAAGATGATGAATATGGCATATGTCAATATGAACATCCTAAGGGGTGTTGTCCAATGATGTCACATCTTCAAGAGTCTGGGGTGTACGCGTTGAATCCTTGCTTGGCAAGGACGCGAACACCCTGAAGGTTGCCTTACCCACAAGGAAACCCAAGGCAGTTCCACCAACAACAAGGGTATTACCCAAGTGGAACGCCACCGTAGCCTTATGAATACTTCTAATAGTGGCGGCAACCACAAGTGTGGGGAATGCTACCTCCAAGGCAGTAGTACCCTTACCAACAGCCAGATCCCTATGGGTACTACATTTAGCAACCAATCTCTCCACGAGACTCTTCCAGCCATGTCGCATTTCAAAATTATTATCATCCCCTAGAATATTTTTGATCGCAATCACCATCACCTAGGGGGAAAGCCTGCATCTTTACTATCCTCCATCACCTTCTCCTGCCACTCCTTCTCCACAACATCCCACTCAGCTACCACCTACTCCACCTATGTAGGGGGAGATACCACTACAGCCGTAGCAAAGAAATGCTACAAGGGTTTTCAACCTACAACCAGCACCTCAGTCGAGTGGACCGGAACCCAAACCACGAAAATGCCCTTTCTTCTAGCCCAACAATCTAAACATACCCTCACATACACTTGCAACTAGTGCCTCTGAACCACAAAGTGCCTCCACTGTTCCACCGCTCGAGCAGCCTTCGAACCACATGCCCTCCAACGTACAAATGGTCATGCTCACTCATGCAATGATCGACTGGATAAAGGCAAGACATTTTCCCTAGAAATTGACTAATCCAAGAAGCCCCCTCATCTATCTTTAGGTGGCAGGGAATGAGCCATGTAAAGCTCTTCTGGACTTAGGTTCAAGAGTCAATTTGATCTCACATGACATGTACAAGAACTGGAACCTACCCCCGTTAAAGAAGAGCAACATTCATCTTGAGTTGGCAAACCAATCCATCACCGTTCCTTTGGGATTGGTGGAGGATATTGTGACCACCGTTTGTGGGTGGTTCTATCCTACAAATTTCCTCATCATCCGGGTGGAGAATTGTAAGGGGAACTTCCCAATCATTATGGGAAGAGCCTGGTTGAGCATGGTGGATGCATGACTAGGACTTCAAGATCTTTCCCTTGAAATTTCAAAGGAAAATCCTTTTGGAAAGATCGAGAAGAAGTGTGTTCCATGCATCGCGTACAGTGACTCAGGGTGCAACTATGTGCAACAGTTATGGTCCACTAAGCGGACATCTATTCAAGCATGCAGTCAGTGTACCAAAGAATCACTAGTTCAATAGTGCCTATACGTAGCAGCCACAACTCAAGAGGGCACCCAATGGTTGATAGTTGATCCTACTAGCAACACATTGTGCATGGAACCATCTAAGGGGCTTGTACGAGCCTATGTAAAAAGCATGGATAAAATGGAAGAGGTTCATCAACAAGTCTCCACTGTTGATGGCCATGATGATTGGGGAAAGTTGTAAATCCCTGAGAGCTTCAAATAAGAGCCCCTGGAGCTCAAATCCTTACAGGCCCACTTAAAATATGCATTTATGCAAAATGGGAAGTTGGTAATTATCAATTCCACCCTTGCTCCTAAACAGAAGAAAGAGTTGCTGGAGGTGGTGAATAAATGGGATGTTGTGTTTGCATGGTCATACCTTGAGTTGACCAGAGTTGATCCCAGGGTCTGCCAACATCGGATCTATATTGACCCCTCCATGAAGCCACGATGTTAACCACAAAGGCAGTTGAACCCCAAATTGAAGTAAGTCATCAAAGATGAAATCAAGTAGTTGCTCAAAGTGGGGTTCATCTATTCCATTGCCAATAGCGAATGGGTTAGCCCACTTATTATTGTGCCAAAGAAGGGTGGCACATGGAGGGCCTGTATCAATTTTCTATTGCTCAACATGGCTACCTTCAAGGATCACTTTCCACTCCAATTTGTGGACCAGGTGTTGGACACCATTGTAGGGCACCATTATTACAGCTTTTTGGATGGTTATAGTGACTATAACCAAATCCAAATTGCATCAGAGAACCAAGCCAAAACAACTTTCACAAGTCCATGGGGGACTTTTGCATACAAGAAGATGCCTTTTGGCCTATGTAATGTGCTTGCCACTTTCCAATGCCTTGTCCTTAGCATCTTCTAGTAGTGGATTGGAAATGGGATAGAAGTCTTCATGAATGACTTCTCCACCTATGGGGCCATGTTCAAGAAAGCCTTGGACCATATTGAGCAAGTGCTAAAGAGGTGTGTAGACACTAGTCTATAGCTCAATTGGCAAAAAAGCCACTTGATGGTCCAAGAAGGCATTGTTCTGGGGCATCGTATCTCACAGATAGGGATTAGCGTGGATCCTAAAAAGATCAGGGTCATCCAAGGAATCACCCGACAACCAAGCACGATAAAAGATGTTCAGTCATTCCTTGGCCACACTGGTTACTACCAGCGCTTCATTGAAAATTTCTCGAAGATTGCCAAGCCATTGGTAGAACTCACAAAGAAAGATGCTCTGTTCATCTGGACCAAGGAATGTGAATCTGCATTCCAATTGCTTAAATAGAAACTTGTAGAAACTCTAATTCTACAGGCACCTAATTGGTCCAGGCCCTTCCACATCATGATGGATGCATCCAATTATGCCTTAGGAGTCATGCTTACACAGTGTGATGATCAAAAATGACTATACTATATCCACTGTGCAAGTCGTAGCATTGTGGGTGCTCAGCTTAACTACACCACCACCGAAAAGGAGTTGATGGACATGGTGTTCACCTTGGAGAAATTCTGACACTATGTGCTCAGATACAAGGTGTTTATGCATATAGACCACAGTGCTATCTGATTCCTGATGAACAAACCAACGATGAGTCCTTGCATCATCCAGTGGCTGGTGATTCTTCAAGAATTTGACCTCACCATGGTAGACCGAAAGGGGACCAAGAATGTGGTCGCTGACCACTTGTCTTGGTTATGATGGGATGACATAGAAGAGGAGGAGTCCCTCTCTAACCAAATTTCAGATGAACTCCTCTTCGCAGGTGCGGTCGATTCGCAAGTGTCCAAGGAACGACCTTGGTTCAACCACATCCTCACCTACCTCATTACTCAAGAATTGCCAAAGGAGTGGGACCATCGGTAGAAACAACAGTTTCTCCATAAGGCCAAGCGCTTCATGGAAATCAATGGCCACCTTTATAAGATGTGCGCAGATGGCCTGGTCTGATGGTGTGTCCCTGATGAAGATACACTATGCATCATCCAAGATGCTCACGAGGGTCCTTGTGGGGGCCACTATGCTGGATGCCACACAACCATTAAGATCCTGCTCACAAGATATTACTAGCCCACAATTTTTAGGGATGCACAATGGTTCATTGCTCTTGCGAATGATACCAAAGAGATGGTGGGATGACTGCACGGATGGAGGGACCTCAACAATGGATCCAACCATTGGAGCCCTTTGACATTTGGGGCATCGACTTCATGGGGCCCATCACACCCCTATCCAATGGAAAGGCATATATCATCGTAGTTGTGGACTACTACACAAAGTGGGCGAAGGCAGTAGCCGTCGTTGACTATTCTTCAAACATCGCCACACGATTTGTCCAACAACAAATCGTCAACAGGTTTGGAGTGCCACATGCACTCATCTCAAATAATGGCACTTATTTCATGGGTGTCACTTTTCAAAAACTCATGCAGCACTTGGGGGTCACCCATAAATTTACCACACCTTACCACCCCCAAGCCAACGAGCAGGCCAAAGTCACCAATACTGAGATCACCAGGATCCTTACTCGAACCATTAGCAACTATAGGAGGGATTAGAGCACCAAACTAAACAATGCCCTCTGGGCCTATTGCTCTACGTGGAAACTTCCTATAGGGTACTCTCCCTTAGAGTTAGTGTACGATAAGCTACCAAAACTTCCAATCCAAGCAGAACTCCAGATACTATCCATGGCCAGTGACTTAGGCCTTGACCTATTGCTAGCACAATGTGAATGACTTATCAACTTAAGTGTGCTAGATGAGAATCGATTAGTGGCCCTGTCTTCAAATGATATCCACAAGGCCTACAACAAAACATGACATGACCTTAGGATTCGGAAGGTCACATTCTAATGTGGAGAAAAGGTGTTGTATTGGAACCCCTCACATGTATCTCAACCAACCAAGTTTCAAACACTGTGGGAGGGACCTTACATTGTCTCTGAAACCTTCCCATCTGGGGCCTTGCTTATCCACAAACCTAAAGATCCCACAAGAATGCAATTGGTCAACCAACAACAACTGAAACCTTTTTGTGAACCCCACTTAACTAGTGATACTGCCTCATCATCACTAGGACAGCCTCTCTCCATATTTCGCGTCTCCTCCTTTCCGCCCAGTCATGGGGGAGACTGTTGCCCATGCTAATTCATTCCACTACACCCCTCAACCCTTTTTGGAATTTTTTATTTTACACTCTTTTGTTTCTCAACATCATTCATACGTTTGCCAATTCTTGTTCATTTTTTCCTTTCTTTAGTTATTTTTCCATTTCTTTGTTGTTTTTTATCTATAAGCATATGTGTTTTTAATTTTCCATTGTTTGCTAATAATATTTTCTTATTTTCGTCAGGTGTCTAACGCGGATGGTTTTCATTGCGATAGGTCATGTAAAATAGTCCACCTCATTATCTCACTCCTGCCCTTGCATTGTTGTCTTTGGACTTTACGTCTATTTTTCATCTCATAGAATCAGCAGTGAGTCCACGTCATCCACCCATCCACCCACTCCATGGTTTTCCTTCCTTTGGGAACATGCAACCCCTTCACTTAAAAACATTGTAATTAATGTGTGACTTGTGTAGTTCCCAGACTCGAGGATGATCCAATAATTTGAATCAGGTGTGACTTCAAGGGGAATGCAACATTCATCGCCCTCTCCTATTCCCTGGGCTGCTAGTGTGTCCTTACGAATTTCTTACCACTCCACATCCTTCTCTACAAGAAAGTCACTGGATAGTTCAACCTTGCATGGTGTGGTCCTCACTAAAAAATTCAAAAAAAATCTCAAAAAATTCACAAAAAAAAAACTTGAGGATTCAAAGCACACCCCTTGGTTGAATGCATGCAAACAAGCATGGGTTTTTGCATGGTATGGTTCCCACGAAATAACAAGAAAATGAACAAAATAAAATCATCACTATGTGGGAATTCAAAGCACACCCCTTAGACCACCTCTCACGGGCCACCAAAATCAGATATGGGACTCACTCTGTCCCCTCTAACTTAGTCTCATTTCACTTCCTTCCTCTCACGCTTATTGGAGTGGTGGTTTCCTGTGGGTGCACCTTGATCCTTAGTGGATGGGTGGGACTTCGCTTGTTGCTACGAGGCCACTGAATGTGGATGGTTTTGGGTTTGAACTCAAAAATGATCCTACCGGGTCACTTAACCACAACTTCACACGGGGTTTCATGTGACCATCGATTGGAATTCCACTCCTCTCATCTCTCTCTCTCCCGTTTCTCTCTCGACCTCACCTCACTGCCCATTTTATGTTTTGAAAATTTGTCATGATTTCCATGTACTCCTAATGCCTTGGTGGGATCTCTTGGGTAGGAGTATTAACTTGCAAGCTCCATTTCTTGACCCCGGGGTCCACGGACTCTAGTGTTGAGAATACGCCTGCTATGGGGAGGACCCACTTACATATTCCTGGTCCTACTTTTTTGTCTCCCATCCTTTTGATTTTGTGGTTAACTATTTTAAATGTCCCATCACTTGATTCCCTCTCCACGGAGTTCTTTCTCACCGCATTTTCCTACTTTTGACTCTTTGTCTAGCTCAACTCTCCTTCCTTTTATCCTCAGTCGTGTTCCGAGTCTTTCATGTTCTTCAACCACCCCAATTTGGCGTTTAAAATTCATCTTTTCGGGCTTTTTATGGGCTAGTCAACACTGGTCAATGGGTGCGACCCCCTGCATATATGAGGCCCCGTATAGGCAACCCCCTACATATACGTGGCCCCATCGATGCAGTGCCCAACCCCTATATATACAACCATTGTGCTTTAGCTTTTCATTCATTTTGCAAACAAATTGGGGGGAGATTTTGCCATTTTTTTCTACCTAACTTCTTCCCAAGCACCTACATTCCCTCGCATGTCCACATCCACCATTGCTTGTCCTCTTAAGCACCCAGAGGTATGCTCTCAATCGTGGGGGGGTGAAGCCTATGCGTAATTAGTTAATTAATGAATTAATTAGTTAATTAATTAAGACTTTGCATCTCTAAGGGAAGAAATGAAAACAACCGTTTAAACTCCAACTCATCCCTTGTTGTTTTTTGCTCTAACCCATGAATTAACACTCCAGGGGATTTAATGTCTGTGCCAACAACATAACTTAGTCGAACTGAGAAGCTGTATAAGGATCATTTTGAGCTACTTATGCATAGTCTAATGGGTGGTTATGTTTGATTACAGATGGCACCCAAACCAAGGCATCCAAGGGGCAAAGGACCATCACAACCAAGGGACAAACGTCCATAAATGGGAAGGGGATGAGGCATGGAACAACCAGAGCATGTGGAGGGCTCTCATGCAACTGGCCCCCTTCACAAAGGACCTGATGTGGAATCTATTTAGCAGATTCCCGAAGAGGAGTTGCCCAACGAGCAATCACAAGGAGATGAAATTCTGAGGATAGCACCATGACTTGAGGTCACCCTGACCCAAGCCTATCTTGATGCTATCAAGCCGTGATAAGTGCAATGGATGGTCCTATAAGAGCTACAATTTGGATTGTTTCTTGAAAATGTACCAAAAGATGTGAGACTCCAGTTGCAAAATTCTCCTATGTGGCCGATCATCACAACCAGTGGTGAATGGTACCTAGGAGAAACCTATCTCTTCTGGACAAATCGGCAACCGGGGTCCAGAGTAAGGATTAAGGAAATTTATGTCTCTTACTATGTAGAGGCAATAGCACAAGCTCTAGGGTTACCAAAGACCGAAGAAAATGTGGTGGAGATCCTAAAACAAGCAGACCCTGAGGTAAAAGGGGAGTGGATCTGGCAGTGCTATGGGGTAGATCGTAAGGAGTTCGGCACCTTAACCACCGTGGAGAGGGTATATTCCAAGATCGCATCTTACCATCTAAACCCAATGGTAAGACCTAGTAAAATCATGACCTTCTCTGCTCGTGCCTGTGTCACCTTGAGTGAAAAATTTCCAATGAGTCTTCCACAGTTGACATTCTTGGAAATTGAAAAGAGGCTTACCGAAAGAGAACGTGGAAGACAAGCTCTTCCCTTCCCCTGCCTAATTAGAAAATTGTGCAAACGGGCAGGGATATCACACTACGCTAATGATACACTTGGACACACCCTGATTGCCTCATGGCATGAAATGATAAAAGATAGAACTCCTGCCACTACACAGACAGAGGAAGAGTAGCAACCACCTCCACCACCTGCACAAACAACAAGGTTGGGTTTGCAAACTATCGCAGAACATATCCACGAAATCCAACAATCGCTCTTGAGCCAGTAAGAACAATCTAGCAGGACTGGTGGAGGGGAAGACCCTTCGGTTTATCACCCTACAATGAGCCACCTGGAGCAAGTGGCTCGATCAATCAGTTTGTTAGAAAGAGTAGGGCCGATGTTCTCCACCACCCGAACACAAGTGCCAGTAAGAAAAAATCCTAGCATCCGAGAGATAACAGTATCAACCCAACAACTATTTCCTAAAATTTTAGGGAATGCTGCTACCTTCTCAATATGCTTGGAGGATGGTGAAGGGGCGACAGTCCTGGTGATGCAGCACCAGGGATAGGAGATTGTAACCGAAGTGGTTACTAATACAATTTCTATGGTTCTCAACACACCGGTGATGCCTGTACCATATGTACATGGGCTTCAAGATGTACAGGTATCTGCTAGAACTTCACGTAGCAGGATTGATGCAGCACAACATGAAGAACTGTTGGACCGACTAGTGGGAACTGGGCAACCACTTCCAGATGTCTTTGACCTTCTGGATAACATAACTACGACCCAGTCAGGGCTGCTTTCATCAAGGGGTAAGAACCTCATTTTGTAAGGGAAACTTGAATTTACTCAAGCCACTTGTCAATGCTTGGCAACAGAAGTTGCCTAGTTCAGAACCCAGCTTGCTAATCCAGCTCTCCTCAATTGTGAGCTCACCATAGATGAAGCTTTTCAACAGCTTTAGGTTAAACTTCAAATAGTTGAGGATGAGTGAGAGTTGATGATCTTTGATAAGGCCTTGAGAGATGCTCAGATATATCATTTAGACAAGGACTTGGCAGAGGTTTGCCAGCAAAATGTCAGGTTAACTGCAAAGGTCCATCGCCTGCATAATGTTGGTGCTGAAAACGAGCACATGAAAAATTTTATTCACCAATAGCAGGAAGAGCTAGCTAGGGTGAGTGCTAATGTAAGAAGGTTAGCCACTGAGAACCAAAATCTGTCCATGGAGGAGGTTCAAACCTTGTGATAGAAATCTGCCATCAAAGTTGCTGCTTGGAAGAACGAGGCCCTAAAATTTGAAAAAGTCAAGAATCATTACAGGGACCAAGTGGAACTGCAAAAGGAAGTAAATGAGAAGCAAATTCAAGTTGCAAAGGCCAAGCTAAACCAAGCGCTCCAGCAGATCCAAGAAGGAGGCGAGATGTGGCAACCTATATTTGATGGGTTGAATGCCTACAATCAAGTTGAAATCTTCCTCAAGGAGCTGTAGATTGAAGAAATGATAGAATACATGGAGCTTGCCAACCTTCATTATACAAACCTGGTCATGCTCACAGCTGGGAGATTGCGGTTCGATTTGGAGAAGCAAGAGGTTGCCTCATATTCTTTATACGAGGGCAAGTTTCAAGCGCACAAAGCAACAAAGTAGAAATTGGAAATAGAAAACATGGAACTCGAGGTTCTCCACATGAGTTTTGAAGGATAGCATGTGGTCAGATAACTTGGCCCATTGAATGACTGACTACCAACAACTGCATACATCAATTTGAGCGTTCGACATCGAACAAAAATAGTTTGCAGCCTGGTTCTTCAACTTGAAAGAACTCTTCCCGGTGCTACCATGCCCTTGGGAGGTTCCAGTTCCAACACACATTAGTGAAGCCACCTAGACAATGAACGATCCTAGAAGCAAAGAGAAAAAATGAGGGCCCTCTTGGAGGCTTTCTGGTTACCTCCAGAAGCTGCAACTACTGCAAGACAACCATCATTCATGCCACCGCCACCGCCTAGGCCAAAGGCTAGTGAAGGATCGTCAGAACCACCACTACTAGGGACGGTGTGATCTTCTTCGGTGATTTTTGCATATTTCTACATAGCAAGGAATCCAAGATCGGCAAGGTGTTCAATTTTATCTCTGAACACCACCATTTTTGTAATTTTTCCTTCTCTGTATACTTGTGCACTTGGTGCGGCATGTGTGTATGTGTGTCAAATCATGTGTGTTGTAAATAAAAGCTCATACCTTCCAAATTATAAGAGGAACTTGAGGACAAGTTTCTACTTAGTCATGGGGATATGATGAAGTGTTTAATGGTTGCTTCATCTACTAGGCTGCATATATGGGACCCTGTATACGTGGCCCTGTCGACGCATCCTTCCATGCGTTGACGTAACACCGTTTATGCAGCACCTATTTCAGCCTATAAATAAGTGGCCTCCCACCACTCTTAGGTACCTTTTTGTCATTTGTAGAAAAGCTCTTGCAGTTTGTTTCCATAAGAGTTAGAATATTTTCCAAGTGCCCATAGTAGGTGTAAGAAAGGTGCCTGGCTATTTATTTGAGCGCTAATGTACCTAAGCCCATTGGCGTGAACGGCAATAAAGACAAGCTTTTCAAGCATTCCTTGCAGCAATTAGACTTAGCCATTTCTATGCATTTATAGTTTAATATTTATATGCTTTAATCATTCATTTGAGTTTATGTTATTATTATTAAAATCGCTCTTTCTCTCTTATAGTTCATAGAGGCCATAAGTACGACTATCTCGAACGTGAAACCCAACGCTTGGTAACCTAGCGACGCTTAACGTCTGGTAGCCTAGTAGTAGTTAGGGGATGCTTAGGACATGCATAGAAGATGGATTGGATACTTATGCTAGGAATAGTTAAGAAATAGATTAGGATAATTATTGATTATATAATGTTGCATTCCTTACTTTACATACCTTAATTAGATGCCAAAGATAAAGTAAAAATCCATAAAAATAAGTTGCCTCAATCTCACTTAACCATTACCACTAGATACTCACAAGTGAGGTTGAGAAGACAACGACTACTCTAACAAATGGTTTTGCTGGTTAGAGGTCTGGTGTATGTTAAGTGCTTACAGTCTACGGAATTTGACCGAGTCACATGTGAACGCCTGTGATTCGCATGGTTGGGCATAGGGGTACCTAGCTACTCATCACAAGGGAATGGTAGTGTGAGTTTTCCTACCTTCTACTCTTCAAACCTTCTCTGTATTTCTAAAAAGAGCATATGCACTATATTGGCATTGAGTTTCCCCATGAGAATTGCACTTCCTCTAGCAGCATAGGTGGAAATTCTGTTAAGCCTTTTCATAAAAAATATAGGTTCTAATCTTGAAATAGATATTCTCCTTAGTAGTTAATTTGCTCTCTGTCAATGTTGGATCTAATGGATATGTGTACTACATTTGCTCTAACATTTGGAATATTAAGTACCTTTGCAATAGCTTCAATGGAGTAAGACGCAGGCACTCCTTCAATCTTAACTATATCATCATCTTGTTTATTCTTCCAAAATTGATATACTTCTCCTAGGTACCATTCACCACTACTTGATAGAGCTAAAAATAGAGGAGAGGCTTGTAGTTGTGTTTGGACGTTTTTAGGCACAAACTCTATGAATGATCCAAAATTCAATTCCACAATCACTATGGACATGATTTACTTTTCTTGAATTTCTTAGAGACATTCTGCTAACAACGTGAGGCACTATCCTTACTGAGGAGTTGGTGGTGCTTCAGCCTTAGCCTATGTAGATTGTTCCGTATCAAGTGTTTGTTGGTAAATGTTGGAGGATTAGGCTTCCTGCTCCACTTGCAGGGTTGTTCTCCAACTTGTCCTCTACCTTAACCTCTTGGTCATTTACTTCCTTGTTGCAAGTCTTTTGGGAGTCATCTGCAATCATCATAAATTTACTTAAGCTTATGCAAGGATTTAAATAAGTCTCTAGTATTTCATATTCCTTTCTCAAACCCTTGGTTTTGTTTAAAATTTTATCTTTATTATTATTTATGACTCTTATTATGATTGTAGAGCTAGAAAAATTCAAAAATAAACCCTTGTTTATTATTCTTTTAATTATTAAGACTTCTCATAGTTATCCTTTCCTTGTTTATTGTATTATTGAATGGTTAGCTAGGAGAATCGGTTAGGTTCATTAGCTTTTATTCAATTAATTTGTTAAAACATTCTTATTTTCTCCTATTCTTACCCTTGATATTCTCTTCTAGCGTTAGAAAAATTTGGCTTAATTTAACTTGTCTACATGCAATACTCTCCCCCACGACTAAGTTGGTTACTCCATGATCAAGAGGATTTGAAAATCATGCAATTCTGAGCTATGGTGAGGAAGTTAGGGAGCTTGAAATTTTAGGCATCAGAGGCTCAGTAAAACAACATCAACTCCACTTGCTTGAAATTGTGAAAATGAAAATTCTTTCTAACTCCCATGTGTATTTATACATTTTTATCAGCACAACATTGTAGATGTGACATCATAGCTATGATGTCATAGGGCCTACAACATCATAGATATGACATCACCACCAAAAAGTTTTGATTTTTAAGCAATTTTTGATGAAAATTTGAGTCAAATGGATAGTTTGGAAAATGTAGAAGTTATCTAGATGATGCTCAAACTATGAAAATTTGGTAGTTAAAGTTCATAAAAGAAGGAATCTATTGCAAATAAGGTTAATTAGATGTATAAAAGATGGTAGTGAGAATTTCCAAAAGTATGATCAGATGTGAAATTTAGAAAAGTAAACATTTATGGTTAAAGTGCCTTGGAGGCAAAAGATGATCTAGAATTGGTCATCAGGTATGAGGTATAAGAGTTATACAAGTGGATCCTCCCCAAAGCAGGCTTTAGCCCTTATTTCCCTTGTATAACCACACCTACAAGTGTTCGTAGGCACACTCAAGGAGTTGAATGTAGAACATACCTATCTTGCAAAACACACATGCTAGTATCACCAAAATGAGAAAATAATGCTATGTTATACAAAACCAATGAATTATGATTATATATACTAGTGAGGTGGAATGGGATTAGAAAGGATTGTAGAAATTGGAATGTGAGGTATCTTACCATAGGCATAATGAATTCCTATGTGTGATATGTGATTAAATTAATCATTAGCCCTTTTATCCAAGATCTAAACCAAGTCCATACCACTTACCAATGATTTCACATTGCATCATCCCAAAACTAACAACCACAAGACTACCACTATTGCAAGAAGCATTAACACTTGGAAATGAAGTTCAAGAAAGTAGTTTATTAATAACACACTTTATTTTTGAGATTTCTAAGAAGTTTTCTACCTTCAAGCATGGGTGACATGTCTTTCTAGTGACATGGTAAGGCAGTACTTATTTTAGACATTCTTCCATTTTTCATTAGAACTTAATTAAATAATATAGCTTAATAGCAGAATAATACTTATAGTAGTGGCCTTAGAGAATCCACAAATTTCCTTGATGTCATACTCTTTTCATTCCCACTCGGTTCTTTACATTTCTATCTAGGCATAATGATCGCAAGTTTATTTTAGTTTTATTGTAAAGAGAATATCATTATGGCCATGGTAAGAACCTCTTATTATTAGAAATGAGTGAATGGATGATGTGGTCTCATTGTATATAGAATTAGTCCTTCAATGATTTGATAATATAGGACAATTTTCACATTATTGGAACTACATCTTGCTTTATTCCTTTGCACTTTATGTTAAAAAATCAACAAAAATGTGTACAAAAGGATGATAAAAAATTATTTAAAATGATAAAAATAGCAAAAAATGATAATAACAGGACAATGTATAAAGAATTTAAAAGATATTAAAGAATAGAAAATGATTAAGAAATGAGAAAAGTATAAAAGAATAGAAAAAATATCAAAGAATACAAAAACATAGTAAGAAAAGAAAAAGGTTTAGTGCCTAAGTATCAAACTAGATACCCTCATGACTATTATTGAAGATAGTTAACTAGAAGATGGAACGGGCTAAGGATAGTTTGGTAGACATGGTAGAATCTAGAGAGGAGTTGGAATGTTCATAAAATGGTTTGACTTGCTAAATATTAACCAAGATAAGTTTTTTTGGGGTTGGTTGGTTGATAGATCTACATGACGCTTGATTGGTATGTTGCATGGACGATATAGGGTCCTTCCCATAAGGTTTGAAACTTAGCCTTTTGTGGCACATGATTGGGATTGTAATATAGGACTTTATCACCTGATTGAATTGACACTTGTTGTATTCATGCGTCATGGCTACATTTGGAGTATTTCTTGTGTACCTGATTACTCATTAAAGCTACAAGTCTATTTTCCTCTAGAAGGTTAAGATTCATAAAACATTCCTTTTGAGTTAGGTTTCAAGTTCACTAACAATAGCTAAGATTTATAGCTCTACTTGGATTTATAGCTAATAGCAGGAATTTTTCATAAACTAGTTCATATGACAAGTATCATATCAGAAATTTTCATGTGAATCTATATGTCCATAAAGCATCATTCAGCTTGGTGCTCCAATCCTTCCTAAATCGACTAACTATTCTAGTTAATATTCTCACAATTTCTCAGTTAGTCACTTCTGCTTGACCATTTTCTTAGGGATGGTATGATGTAGTTAATTTGTAAGTCACCCCAAGTTGTTACATTAGCTTCTTGAATGTAGCTCCTGTAAACTGTGTTCCATTGTCAGATATGAGCATGTGTGGTACTCTAAATCTATTCATCATTTGTTGTTGTAAGAATTTAGCAACTATTGTGGTTGTGCAATATTTGAATGCAACTACTTCTACCCACTTTGTACAATAATTAACTATCACTATAATGTATGATTTCTCATTGGACATCGATGTGATGGACTTCATGAAATCAATTCCCCAAATATCGAATGGGTCTAATGATTGTATCCATTGTTCTGACCCTTCATTACTAGTTGCTACTCCTCCATCATGTTGGCATTGCTCAAAAGATTGAGTAAATTTTTGTGCATCCCTGAATATGGTAGGCCAAAAGTAGCCTGCCATCATCAGCCTCAGTGTTGTTCGACATCCTACGTAGTGACAACCACATGGTCCCTCATGCACATCTTGTAGAGTTTTTTGTTAGCTCTCTTCTGGAATGCACCATTTGATTAGTCCATCTACACATATCTTGTACAGATTTCCATTAACTTCCATATACCATTTAACTCTGCAAAAGAATTGTTCCTTTCATTTCTTATTCCACTTAACAAGAAGCTCTTGTGTAGTGAGATAAGTCATGTAGTTAATAATTCATGACTTTTCTATTAAGTTGATAACCATTGTTATTCTTGTAAACAAATTTTCATCAAGAAATTCGTCTAATAATCATTCATCCTATTCTTGTGTCTCCCATATTAGTCTTGATAAATAATCGACTACAACATTTTTAGTTCCCTTCTTGTCTATCATAGTGATGTCAAACTCGTGTAATATCATAAGTCATCGTATCACCCTTTGACTTACCATTGCTTCATTCATTAGAAATCGAATGGCACTTTGATCCATGTGAACATAAATAAGATACCTAAGCACATAATATCTAAATTTTTCAAGTGTGTACACCACGATCATAAGCTCCTTTTCTATAGTGGTGTAATTAAGTTGTGCCCTACTAGTGTAGTATATGTAATATGGTCTTTTATGATCATCAAGTTGGGTTAGTATTGTGCCTAGTGCATAGTTTGAAGAATTTTTCATAATGTGGAAGGGCTTAGATCAATCTAAAGCTTGAAGGATTGGTGTTTTGATCAACTTCTATTTTAATGTCATGAATGCCTTCTCACATTGTTCTATCCATTAGAATGGTGCATTTTTCTGTGTAAGCTCTACTAGCAGCTTTGCTATCTTTGAAAAATTTTCAAAGAATCTTCTATAATATCCAATATGGATAAGGAATGATCTAACATTCTTAACATTTTGTGGCCTCTGGATGATATTTTAAATGACTTGTATTTTATCAAGATCTACCCCTATTCCTTTTTGAGATACTTTATGTTCTATAACAATACCATCTTTGACCATTAGATGGCTTTTTTGCCAATTGAGCTTTAGATTAGTTTCAACACATCTTTTCAAAGCCTACTCTAATTGGTCCAATGCTTGTTTGAAGTCTAGCCCATAAGTGAAAAAATTATCCATGAATACCTCTAATTCATTACCAATCTATTTTTAGAAGATGCGCAATACTAGTCTTTCGAATGTAACATGAGCATTACATAAGCTAAAAGACATCTACTTGTAGGTAAATATCCCCCATGAACTAGTGAATGTAGTCTTCTCTTGATATTCTAGTGCAATGTGAATTTGGTTATACACATTGTACTTATCGAGGAAACTGTAGTATTGATTTCATGTAATAGTATCAAGGACCAAGTCAATAAATGGTAAAGGAAAATGGTTCTTGAATGTTGCCAAATTCAATAATTGGAAGTTAATGCAAACCCTTCACTTTCCACCTTTGATTGAAACAATCAACAAGGGACTAACCCATTCACTATCTGCTATTGGATAGATGAATCTTATTTTTAATAGTTTCTCCAATTCTTGTTTTATCACTTCTTTGAGTTTAGGATTCAATCTTCTTTGAGGTTGGTGATGTGGTTTGACAACTAGATTTGTATAAATTTTATGTTGACATATGTGTGGATTAATACCTATTATTTCATCATAGGTCCATGCAAATGCTATTGGCCATTTGTTCACCACTTCCAATAATCTTCTCTTCTATTCTTTATCAA
Organism: Gnetum montanum; assembly: GCA_015680685.1. Taxonomy (NCBI): domain Eukaryota; kingdom Viridiplantae; phylum Streptophyta; class Gnetopsida; order Gnetales; family Gnetaceae; genus Gnetum; species Gnetum montanum. Next base: position 364,865 of record MNCI01032899.1, on the reverse strand, counting down.
GATTGGAATTTATAATTATTAGTTTCTTGTTATTTAAAAATTCATATTCTACGACTTTCGATAGGGCTTATAGTTCTAAAAGTTCTAGCTCATACTTGTCTAGAATTTCTAGTTGTCCCCATTTGATGTCTTCTTGTGGATGTGATTGTACATAGGGATTTTTCTTTCTTAACTTTTCTAACTTATCAAGCTCTTCAACATAGATACTTATAATTTGATTAGATGGTTCCGTGTACATTTTGGACTCTTCCTCTTTTTCAGTAATTAGCCACTAGGTGCCTTCTTGTTTGGTGGCTACTACATATAGGCATTTTTGCACACACATATCTTCTGTACATTAATTACATGTTGGATTAGTTTCTTATTTTATAGCAAAGATTTTCCACATACAATTGCAACCATTATCATTGTATGTGACACATGGAACTCGTCATCTCTGTATGATTCTAGCTTCATCTTCCTTGGAGATTTCCAAGGACAAGTCTCTAATTCCTAACTTAGTTTCCATAGTGTTAATCCATGCTCTTCCCATAATTATAGAAAATTCCCCTTTATTTTTCCCCACATGTATAACTAACAATTTAATGGGATAAGACCATCCACTTATAGTGGTGATGATATCATCTACTTGTTCAAGTGGAATAGTGATTGACTAGTCTACAAGCTCTAATCAGATGTTGCTCTTCTTAGTGGAGGAAGATTCAAGGCTTTGTACATATCTTGTGAAATTAGGTTTACTTCTAATCCAAAATCTAGTAGATATTTGCATGGTTTATGACCTACATTTGGAGATATACTAAGGGATTTTCAAGATCTGTTCTTTTCTTGGGAAGTGCTCCTACCTTGATCCAATGTGTGATACTTTGAGTGGCATGACAGTGGTCAAATTCAGATTTGTAGAATGTGGAAGCTTGGTGTTCCCTTAAGGAGTATGTATAAATGGGGTTGATGTAGGTGAAGTTCACATCCTTGAACCTTTTCTAGACTTGCTTTGAAAAATGGACATTTCTTAGATCTAGGTTCATTCATCATCACATCCTCTTACATATTTACTACCCTAGTAGCATTCTTTGGTTGCGATTGTGTTGGTAGTTCTCCTTGCATAATTGGTGGCAATACTGGAGGTAGAAAGTTAGAAGGTTGGATTGATGAACCAGTTGTTGGTTGATGTCCATAAGGATTTGGATCCATTCTTGGAGTAGTGAGTAGTGGGCCTGTAATACTCTAGTGGATAATAGTGAGAAAAAGTATGGATTGAAGCATTTCCCAGAGAGATTGGACATTGAAGATAATATCCATAAGGATCTAGTTGCCTATATGGATATTCCCACCTCAGTAGTGACATTTCTCCATGCTTTTGGTTGTTGCCACTTCTGCTAGTATTGCTCTTGAGGCTGAGGATAAGCTCCAATTGCATAGTGCAATGGTTGAAAATGTTGTTGAAAGTTACCATGTGGATAGGATAGTCTTGGCATTTTTTTCTTGACCAATTTTGGATTGAACACACATGCCCCAGACTCTTGCAAGTAGGCCATGATAGGACAAGATCCCTTAAGATGTTCATATTGGCAGACTTTACATCCTTCTTCATCTTTTGAACTAGAGTCTATTAATTTCTCAACTTCAAAAACTTTTCATTTATGTTTGTAATTCTCTCATTTTTTATCTCTTCTTTTCTTCTTTTATTTGTTTTTGTTTAGAGCTTATTCAGTCTTTTCCTTGACTATCTTGAGTGTAGTAGCAAATTTTTCATCCACTAAGTCCCACATTTTCTTTACCTTTGTTGTAATGTCATTGACTAATTTCTAAATGGATAGAGTCTTCTTTTTAATGACATCCTCTAAAGTTTTATCTTCCTATCTATTACACATTCTAACATCTCTTTTCCTTATTGCAAGATCTCATTTGTATTCCCTCAACTTATTCCCTTTTCTTCAATCCTCCTTCTTTGGCCACCTAGCCTATCAATCTTTGAATTTGATGAGCTGTCATTTGTAAAAATCTTCCTTGGGCATATACCCAAAGGCTTTCTCTAGTCTTTTTTCTTAACCCATTGATAATATCCCTTAGTTGTTCCCATTGCTAAAATTCATGCGCTAGGCATCTATGCAGTAATGAATAATATATGCCCATTGCTGCATCAAGGGATTCATCTGTCCCTTTCTTCCATCCTTGGATTTTTTCTTTAAATATGACACTCTTGAATAGGTCTGATATTTATCATTGAACAGCTCTATCATGGTACTTCATCTTTAGATTAATTTTGGTTCTAAAGATCAATACCAACTCTCTACTTTCTTGGTGAGTGTTCTGGGAAACAAATTAAACTTTTTCCATTCACTCTCAATATTTTGAAGGGCACATGCATCATGGAATGCTTGAAGATGATGTTGTGGATCCATATTATATCCACCTTCAAATTTAAGAATGCTATTCATGTCCAATCTCTTGATGCAACTATCCTTTATGTGTCTGGTAGGGATATGCATTACTTCTTTAATGTTAATTATGTTGTAAGTGGCTAATAGTGGTTCTTTAAAATCATTAAGTTCATAGACTCTATTGTAGTTGTGACCCCTTAAATGCTCATAGTGTCATTCCCTTTCTTCATGTCTAATCTTGTCTCTTCTTTGTTCATGGTTATCTTCTTCATCATCAGGATACATTCTTTGATATTCATGTCTCTCATGGTCTCTTCATCTTTCCCTGTCATAGTCTCTTGGTCTTCATTCCCTCTTGTTGAATTCCATTAATGATTTTTGACTTCATGATCCATTCTCTTTTGGTTTTGTAGAAGCTTTAGGCCTTGGGCTCTGCTTATGTTTGGAGTCTTCTACATCTCTCCTTAGTACTTTCGCAAGGACCGAATGCAATTGTATTTTGATAGGTTTCTCTAGATGAATGATAGGTGTTTGTGAATGAGACACATGAGTTCAGTGGATTTCTTCCATTATGAATGTATCATCATTGATTCTTCTAGGACAACATTGTGAATTACTTTCTTTCCTTTATTGTTCTCATGTCTTGTCTCCATGGTAGCATTCCTTCTTACTTGTGCTTCCATGAGTTGATATGGCCTAGTCATGTGTTTAGTAACATGATATCCTTCATGATATGGTTCACCTTATTAAGGTTTCTTGTAGCATTGATGGTGCTAAACATTCAAGAGGAAAAACTAAGTTTCCCTTCAAATCTATCCACCTTAGCTATTTATCCTGGTGAAGATAAATGTAAAATTAGGATAATATGGATCTATATAAGCATATGAAATTGTAGCTTGCATGGATGCACTCCAATCGTCTTCATGATATCTTTTGTCATGACTCTTTTGAGTTTCTTTGGTAGGTGATGACTTTTCCTTCAGTGTAGAAGCCATGTTATATGTTTGACGCTCTTGTGTGTGTGTGTGTGTGTGTGTGTGTGTGTGTGTGTGTGTGTGTGTGTGTGTGTGTGTGTGTGTGTGTGTGTGTGTGTTATAAAAATATTGATTAAAGATGTGAAAGATAAACTTCATGATTATACCACAACAAGGTCTGTAGGATCAACTACTAAGCAAACATTGACACATCCCTAGCAACAATGCCAATGATGAGTGGTGGGGTATTCTAATACTGCACCATGCAAGTCACAAGTGCATGCACATGACCAAATCATAATCTCTAGATGAATAATGTAAGTATGCTAAATGTTGATAATTGGTTTGTGATTTCTATCTTCTCACTTTAAGCTAGTGAGGTGCGAGTAGGATGGTTTAGCTCTTAATGAGGTATATGATATGTTGTTGTTGTGGGCTCCATTTACTTCTAATTACTTGCATAATAAAAGTCAGAACAAAATCTAAGTCTAAGTGATGATAGAAATATAAATCTATTCTAGCCTAGGGCAATGAGCAACTATTCCTAGCTTATTGTGTACATCTTGGGCTCATGTAACCATTACTGGGTTACCAAGTATTATACTATTAGGCAGACTAAGTAATAACACTACTAGGATTACCAAACAATTACACTTAAACGTTTGAAACCAGTCATACTCATTTCACCTTACTAATGAACATGGAAAAGTAAAGTACTTAAGAAATGTAAAGGACTAAGCTAAAGTAAACATGAAAATTAAACTAAGTAAAGAAAATGGCTAAGTAAAACAAAGAAATTAAGTGTAATGTTTCAATGGTGGAAAACAATCGTGATCTTTATTTCCATTTATAAAATATGTCCAAGTACAACCCACTTGAATAAAGATTCTTTTCAACTATTCAGCACCACAATATGAGCATTCACTCTATCACTAGGTGTAAACCACAAAAACAAACTGCTAGAGTTTTGCTAAGGTGGAATGAAAGTTGTCCCATTGATGTGACCAAGTGTTGTTATTTATAAGGGGGAACAAGGTCCTCTACATCACATCAACTATGACATATGTAGGGCTACAATATCGTATCTATGATATCATAGATGCAATATCATAGATATGATATTATGGCTCATTAAAAATAGGTTTTATCATAGGCGATCTTTAAAAAAAAATAGGATCTGCAGGTAGAGCAAAAGTAACTAAAGCATCTACAAGCATGTTTTCTCAATAATGGACATATGTTAAAAGACATTCATCAAGTTGAGAGATAAGTTTCTTAGCTAAATCAAGATAAGTTTCTTAGCTAAATTGAGATAAGACTAGAGATTTTCAACTTTGCAAGTATATTCATCAATAACATAGCAAATGAATAATTGGGAATTACCTCAAATCAAAAGCCTCTCAATTCCTAGTTAAATGGCCAAGAGTAGGCCTCGATTAAGGCCCTTATATTTTTCTATATTATTTATACAAGGAAAATTAAATATATAAGTTTGAAAGATAGGATTCTTACCTTTGTAACTAAGGATGGAATTCATACTAGAACCTTGAGCTATGTGAGCATCATTGAAGTACAACTGAAAATCAAAATCCTCATGCACTAGGATAAATCAAACTCTGTAACAATTTTTTTTCATTTTATCATGCATTTTTTATCATAGAGATTAGAAGCGACTAATCATAAAACATTATCAGAGCATATCACATGAACCTTTTCCCCTAGTAGGTAGTTTCTCCATTTTTTTGAAAGCAAAGACAAGGCCTAAGCAAGATTTTTCTACATCCATGTATCACATTTCACAACCAAAGAAGAGGTGAAAGATATAATAGATTAAGAGATCTATGTCATCTTCATGCCATTTATAGAGCATGGCTATGATAGAATGATTATATTTAAAGAGATAAAGAAAAAATTAAAGATCAAATTAAGAAGAATGAAGGACAAGTAGGTTTCTAAGACCATGCTTGATTACATCAATGGCCTCTTAAGACTTCAAATTCTAGTTAGAAGTTATGGAATTCTTATGAAGATGAGATAAAGGATGAAATTGATCAGTGAGGTTACATATGAAATGATGAATTGATGAGAGACAATCTTGCAAGATATGCATTTTTGTAAGGCATTTAGGTGGAGGAAGATCTAGGATTTCTTTGACTTTATCAGGATCTACTATAATACTATTAGTCGAGACAAGGAATCCTAGCATCTTGCCTATTTTATAATCATCATTATGATCATCTTAGCCTTGTCTTAATAAAATGGGGTTAGCTACATTAGTTCTTTTTCATCATTCATCTGTATGAAGAGCTAAACCTTTATTTGTTAGTAGTTTCTTCAAATCATCTTCAATGATGTGAAAAAGAAACTCATCCATGAGATTTGACAAGGTTTTATACCTGGCTTCCCTACCTTCTTACCTATTTCTATGTCAAAAATGTAATTTTTAGAGTTTAAGCAAAGATTGTATTGATTACATCAAGCTAATACTATGTCAAGATCAGTTGGATGATTGGATGTTCTAATAGATTTAACAGTTAGATCATCCATATAAACATTGATTCTTTTGAACATCATATCACTAAAGATAAATGTCATTACTTGTTGATATATTGCTCCAACATTCTGAAGCCTGAAGGACATCTTGGTATAGTAAAATGTTTCCCATGGATTTATAAAGATTGTAAAATGTTGACGCTCAAGGTTAATTTGTATTTTGTTGTAACCCAAAAATTCATCCATGAAGGAAATTAAGGTATTATTAGTCATTGTATCTAGAAGTTTATCCTTATTTAGTAATAGAAAATTATATTTTGATGTTATCCTATTAAGATCATGAAAATCAATGCATATCCTGATGGCTCAATTTTTCTTAGAAACAATTACCATGTTAGATATTCAATCTAAATAATCTATGGGAGGCATCAAGCCTACATTGTAGAGCTTAGTGATCTCTTCTTTAATGACTAAGGCTAAGTTTGGTTTGATTTGCTTAGTTTTTTGCTTACCTAGGTTAGAATACTCTTCATGAATGAGGTTATGTTGGACCAAAGATGGATCCAACTTTGGCATATTTTCATATCCCTAAGTAAATGCAATATATTTCTTGTATAGTATGGCTAATATAAAAGCTTTAATACTTTCAAGAATTTTTCCCTCAATTATAGGGCTTTGTTCTTATTTTTGTGATTGGTGAAAGCTAATTCAATGAGGAGATCATTGGTCAAGATTGGCTCTCAATCTAGAAAAGCTAGGTTATATTGAGGAATAAGGTCTCCCTCAATCATGTTGAGGGATGATATAAGCTATTCTAGGGGATTAGTTGGAGATAGACTGATTAAGTTTTCGTTAAGTAATCTTATGATGTGATCATAGTATCCAAGGCAAGAGATTTATGCAATTAGATGATGATGATGAGTCCATGACCTTTACTAGATTATGGTGTGATCAAGATTTTGTCAAAAAAATAATGAGAATTTACAGTTTGAAGGAGTTTAAAGTGATATATTTAATTAAATTTACTGATTAAATAATAATAAAATTAATAATTTTTTTAATTTTAGTAGTAAATTTCAGGATTATATGATAGTAGGAATGGATAGGAAAGATCCTAGGTTAATTCAAGTTTGATACTATTTGATTTTGGGACTTCATTTTAGTAGTGTGGGCAAGAAATGTGAGCATCTGATGTAGGTTTGTGACATGGTAACACACCTAGGTGATGTAATGATGCACTTAGGTGAGATAGTAACACTAGTATCAGCATTATCATGCATCACCTCATGTGTGATGCAAAGTATAGATTGGCAAGTGATGCTCTAGAATACTTTACATGGTCATGCATTTGATTTTACCTTAACCCTCTTTGTTGTTGGAATATACTAAAATAATGATGTATGAAGAAAGTATGGAGAGAGCAACACATATTCAAGTCAAGGCTGGGGCTCATAAAGGACAGCCTAGGAGCTACGTAATAAAGGCAAGGAAGGTATTGTCAAAGTATAGCTACTATAGCTAAGGTAAGTGTTCCCATCCTACACTTTCCTGGTTGTTTCCAACTTTCATTGAGGGAAGGATTTCTTGGTGTAGCCTATGTAAAGTGGTGACAATGAGATAGTGTTGGCTGGTGTCAGCATGATTGTCAACACTCACGGTGATGCAAGAGAGGTGTTGTCTATGTGCTTGTGCCAATTGTACAACTATAAAAGCAAAACCGCCCATGGGAAGGTGTAGGAAATTTGTAGGGTTTTTGCTGATATACCAATGCATTGGTGATCAATGCATAGTGGCTGCAGGAGTGGAAGAGAGTTTACGGTGACACTGTCCATGGTCGTCTGTGCGACACACCGCGAAGGATGGCACATGCAAAGTGAAGGAGGGATGTTTATGGTTCCAAAGACATGTGTTTTGGTGTTTTTTTTTAATAAGTTTAAGATTAAATACCTTTGCATTTCGGCTAAGTGTAGACAAGGAAACTGCATGGTGTGTATTCCCTACCCAAGGCAGGCAATGGTTGATGGCAGGTGTGGCTCAATGCCTAACGTTATTAGGGGAGTATAACTGATGTAGTACGTCTTACATACGTTTTCATTTTATTTTTTCTTTTGAAATTTTTGAATTCAAATTTTTAGTTTTTCTTATTATTATTATTATTGGGGGGAAAAGAAGTTCTATTGATATTAACAGTGTATAATCTGAACAAGTCATAGGGTTAAGGGAAAGAGGGAAGATAAGAGCACTATGCATGAAACTCGGGACCAGCCTTATAAATAAACAAGTATTAAGGGAGGAAACCTGAATTGGGGCACCACCAAACGTCCACCCATGCTGACTCGTTACAAGATAGAAGGACATAGAATTAGATAAGGAAAAAAAAAGCTCTCAATTAAGGATAGAGAGAGTTCCAATGATGACTCCTCACAATAGAAATGGAAAGCTTCCTTGTAGAGATTACTAATGATGAGTGTTACTAGAATGCACAAATCTTTCCCACATCTGCAAGAGATGAACCAACTAATGTCTATCCAAATTGAACTTGGATGCTTGAGATGTGAGTTGGAAATGAATGAGGCGAAAGATCTACAACTTCTCCAACCTGGTGAGCAAACATTTATTAGAATAATCTATCCTTTGAAATATAACATTGCATCTTTGCTTCCAAATATAATATAAAATAGTAGGCCTAATAACTTTCCATAGAAACTTGATATTAGCAGAAGTAATGTTTAACAAGCCGAATATGACATCCTCTTGAGATAGCTTGTATGAAGGAAAAACTATGGAAGCCCACTTCCACATATGCTAAGCAAAGGGACAATGCCAAAACACATGGACAAATTCATCTTGTCCACCACATAGAAGGCAATTGGGATTAAGAATTCCTAGATATTCTAACCATTTACCAATAGGTAGACCATGGTGGAGGAGACACCAGAGGAACTGCTTAATTTTGGGGAGGGTTGGAAGGTTCCAAATAAGAGAGGGATCCAAAATGATACTGACTCGTGTTTGTGCCAATGCGTATTGCAATGTTGAATGACCTCAGATGGGTCATGCATAAGATTAAAGGGGATAGATGGCCAGTAGGGTAAGAGTTTAACCCCATTAAGCTATTGAATGCCTTGAAAAGGGCTTTGCACTGTAACATCAATGTGCCAATGATCATGGAGAAAGGAGTAGATCTGGACTAGGCAATGGTTCATTGCAGCTGACTCCCCATACAAATTGCTAAACTTGACCCCCAAAATCCAACGGCTAGCCAGCCTAAGATAATTCAAGGAGATGACACCTTTCTGAAACCACGAGGTAGCCACCTTAGCCTTTGTGATGGCAAGGGGAGTGGGTGAAAGAGTAAAGGGGAAGATGAAGTATATGTCATGGGAAAGATTTCTTTCCCCTAATAGTTTGGGCATACGTGGCCAACAATGATGAATAAGAGAGAGATGTTGGATTTTTGGTTATTTTCAATTTTGATGCTTTTTCTAGATGTGATATGTTTAATGTGTTTGTGTGTACTTGTGATGGACATTTGAACTATGTTAGAGGGTTGTACAGTGATGATGGTTGATTTTGATTTTAAATATGATATTTATGTTTGTGGTTTTAGTTTTACATTTTTATGTTTTTAATTTTTGGTTTCATCAACTAAAGTGTAAAATAAGAAAAAATAATGATTAAAACTTTAAAACTAGTGATAAATGTGTAAAAGAAATAACATAACTAAAAATAGCATAAAATAAAAAGAGCTACATAATCCATTAAGATAAAAGCTAGAAAATTGATTTTTAAAAAGAAGATAATAAGGTAGGTGATGAGTCATGAATTGTTGGCTGCGATATCGCATCCATGATATCGCGTACGCTTATCACAGCCTATCTCCTCATCTATAAATAAGAGGTAGGCAGATTTGGTAAGTAGTTTTTAGAGTTTTTGAAGTTTAAGTTTTCAATAGTTTTTAGTACATCAGTTTTTCCTCTCAACCCTTTTCTCCCAGTGCATGCCTGCAGTGTGATGATTGTAATTGTACAGCATCCTTATTCAAGTGTGATGTACTTGGACACGTACATGATTGGCAATAAAGATCAAGATTACTTCATCATTACAGCATCCACTTAGCTTAATTATTTATTTAATTGTTATTGTTCTTAGTTAATATCTCTCTACCCTTATCTCCTAGTCACACGAAATGAGTACAACTGAATCACGAGCATTTAAGTGTGACTACTTGGTAACCCAGTAGCATACTTAGGCCATGCACTTGGTAATCCCAATGGTAGTCGTACACAAGGTCCAAGATGTGTATGTATGATTAAGGAACAGATGCTCATCGCACTTAGGCTAGTTTAGATTCTCTCTCATCCTCTCTCCTAGCTTAGTTGATATTATTTCCCATCATAACCAGGAGTAGCATTAGTGTAGGAACACATCATACACCTCACTCTGGACTAAACCATACGTGACAAAGTTAATACTAGTCCAAGTGGGAAGACAGTGAACTGGGATCTAAGAGTAACTTTCTAGATACCACAACTAGTCCACCTACGAAGTTTGACAGAATCATGCATGAAACGCTCGTATTCGTATGGTTGAGTGTAGGGGTACCTCATCACTCATCATTGGTGCCATTGCTGGGGATGGTGCTAGTTGTCTAGATTAGTTACATATTACAAGGTTGCTGTATAAGAATTAAGGACATATCTTTTAGGAAGAAATAATTACAAAAAGTCACATACAAATTCACACATAATTTCACAACCATGCCTCTCCTACAAGACTACGGTAACGCCACATCTAGTGAGGCAATTCATTGGAGAACCAACGAATTATATGATAATGAAGATTGAAGTACGTAATCTGAGGTGGGGATTTCTTATAAACATAAATGAAGGCAGCATCATCCCATTGCATGAAAGCATAATTTACTCGATGACGATGAACCCCTACTGGCCACTGCAAGCCTAACGCAAATACAA
>MNCI01032899.1:342822-353511 GCA_015680685.1 Gnetum montanum | reverse complement strand
AACTTAACAGAGGTCCATAATCACAAAAAGGAGAAATCAACCTATCTCAAGGAGGAAGAACCATCTTTTCCAGTACAACAATCATTAGATGAAATTGAGGCAAAGATCAATAAGAGGCTAGAATGGATGCATAAAAAGTGTGGAGAATATATCAATATTATTGCAGATAGAGTTTTGACAAGCCAAGAAGCAAGACAAAATATCATTAGACAATCGGAAAGAAGGGATGAGGAAAATAAGAGCTTAACTGCCGATCATACATATGAATGCAACATATTCCTATATGATAAACCCAAGGGCCAATGCCCAATATTGTTACATTTATATGAGCATTGGGGAAACAGGTTACACCCAGAGTTCATACAGAGATACTGTGTTCAATCACAGTGGCAACAATCCCAATCGTGGGGGAAGCCATCCCTAAACTGGAGACACCCTTCATATCATCCGAATCCAAATGCTTATCTAGCCCAACATCCTATTTCCCCAACTACATCAACATACTCTATCTCGCCACATTATGATTCTCCTCAGTACTATCAGCCCAATTTCTCAACACAACCACCACCTTGTGTACCTTACACTTCTCCTAAATTTCAACATTCTCATCCTTTCCCTCCTTCTACATCATCGCCAGTTGTTCCTGAAGTGTCTGCACCCCAGCAACAACCCATGAACATTACTTGTGCTACTATTACCAACAACAGTGAGAGACCTCCTTAACATCAAAGGCGTCCCTTCTCTAGACATGACCGTAGGAAGGGGAAACATAGTTCCAAGGCCACTGCATTCTCCAACTTAGCACAAGTCCAACACTGTGAAGCATCCTTCTCTTCAAATCCAACGCCTCGTGTTACTTCATTAGGGCCACTAATTAACACTCCAAAAACCATATGGCCCAATGAATACAGCCATGGAGAGTGACATCCTGATCCTTACATACCATCTTACGGTCTCAAGTATCATAGTGGGTTAACTCTTTATCCAGGAACCACATTTTATAAATTGCCCCGCTATGCTTACTATAATCAGGTGTGTAAACCCCAATGGGGTAAGTATGACCAAGTTTCGATATTTCCAACATGCAAGGATCCTCATCTTTCATTTATTAATCCTCGCCATGCTCAACCATATAGTTATGGGGGATATCCCCCATTCTAATAACAAGCAAGATTAATAAATATTTTTCATTTTCTTTAATTTTACAATTTTTTGTTTTCCAGTTTTTCATTTTTCAATTTCTTGTTTTATCTTTTTATATTTTTATATTTTTATGTTTTAATAAGTAATCTCATCTATGAATAAAACACTCATGTGGCTCGTTGGTTAAGGTGTGTTCTATGTTATCGAGTCTCAAACAATCAATTATTTGGACAGTAAGCCCATTACACCCACTCATCCATTCTACAAAGCAGAGGTTCTGTTCGAGGGTACAGTGATATTCTTGACATTCTTAAAACTTAAAATTAATTTTGTGTCCATTGTACCCGAAATGAAGAAGGATGGATCAAGAGGGAATGATTAGGATGTGACATCAAGGGGACTTGCGGATTCTCTTTGGTGACGTCTGTGGGAGTTATCACACAACATGGTTGTACTAAGATCCTTGTAGATCTAATGCAAAATGGAAGTAAGAGTAATCAAAAGGCACTCAAAAATCCAATGCTGTTCTAGGAGGTTCCACTGGAAAGACATGCATCCATGTCTGAAGGTTGGCAGCTTCTCTGGATTCAGTAATCAAAAAAAAGAGAAAGAAGAAAAAAAAACAAAGAAAGTGCCACAAAGCAAAAATCACTCCTCCCTTGAACAAAATGTCAAGTGATCATACGCCTTGTTGTTCTGGTACTCTCATAGTTGCTCATCATGGGATGAAATAATGCGATGTCACTAATCAGAGGAATGGACTTGGTCCTGATCTTGGAACGACGAGTTAATGACACATTAATCATGCCTTACATGCAAGATTCATTGTGCCCTGGGTCAGTTACCTCATGTCCCAATCTCTACAATCCCTTCTATAGTCTATCTCATCTCGTTGTTCATGTAATTGTAGCTCGTGTCTCGTGTAGCGTAGAATTCGTTCCTCATTTCGATGATACTTACATGTGTGTGTTTTGTGGAACCAGTGTGCATTACATTTAACCATTCTAGTGCCCACAGACATTTTCAAGTGTGGTTTTGCAAGGGAATTATAGGTTGGAACCTGCTTTGGGGAGGACCCACTTGCATAATTTTTTGTAATTTGCACTCCTAACACATCTTCCACACACCATCTATCACCCTCAATGTATTGTCAACAATATTATTTCCCTTATTACTATCCCTCTTATTCAAACGTTCCTATGAACCATCACATAGCATTTTTCTCTCCCTTATCTTCTGAGCTCCGTATTGATAAATTCCACACCATCATAATTTTCATGCCTTTAGAACTAGTTGAATTACCCTGGAACCCTTTAACAATAGTCTAGATGTCCTTAGTTTCCATCCTTAATTTCAGAAAAATATTCAAATTTTGGTATATATATACGTGACCCCTTGCGCTACTTAACATCATTTTCCACTATTCACGTGGGGGAAGCTTTTCCAATTTCTCTCTACAACTCGCAATTGCATGCCCCTTGCTTTCCTATTCATAACTCGCTCACTGGTCCTCCAATTTTCATTCTGTTTGATCCTACTGGAACCCAAAGTGTTCAGCTTAGTCGTAGGGGAGGGGCACACACCGAATAGCGCATAGCTTTCTTGAAATTCTTCATTGCCCGAAGGACATTGTCAAGGGTAATTAGTTATAAAATTAAGGATAAATGTGTCAAAAACAATTTCATCCCCTTAGTTATACTAAGAAACTAGATTTGGAAACCACCTAAGCAAAGAGGATTCAATATTATAATATTTTGGGGACATTTCCTCCTAGTAAGTAATGTCACATGGAGATAAAAAAAATCCATTAAGGCAAGAAATAAGGTATAACCTAACTTTGGTAACAATCTTACTAACGATTGGCCCCGTGTGATTGCAGATGGCCCTGAAATGTGGACAACAGGAAGGTCCTGCTCAATGTGGGATCAAATGACCCAAGAGAGGTGAAGGACAAGTTCCTACCAAACAGCATGCAGAGCAAGAGGAATAATCATTTAGTATCCACCAAGAGGACCCTGCTACTGTACAATCAAGGCAAGCAGAAGGAGGAACTGCTGTAGCGTTTGAACAGGGACAACATCTCATGTTGCCCCAGGATTGTGTTCAGGCCATCCATGAAAGGTCCATATTCACTATAGTGATTGTGGAATTAAACTTTGGATCTTTCACAAAATTTACTCTAAAGGCCATTAGGGATCACCTCAAAGGGTCCCCATTATGGCCTACCCTCTCTAAAAGTGGTGCCTGGTACTTAGGGGAAATGTACCAATTTTGGCACAACAAAGAAGAAGGCACCACGGTTAACATTTGTGGTGTGACTATTGATTTCTTTGTTCAAGCCATTTCAAAAGTATTAAACCTTCCGAATATAGGGCCAAAGGTTGCTCAGAACTAACTAGACACTTTCAGAATCGAGCAACTTAATAAACTATTGACAGAGAATAAAAGTGTGGCAGAAAAAAAAAGAGAAGGCTGACTAGGATGCCTCTATGGCACAAGCGCAAACTTACATGCACGTCAAGGCACTCAAGGCCTTACAAGAGGAGAAACTCCAGGCCATGCTTCAACACCATCAAATCCCAAGACTTGGAGTGCAAGACAAGGGAAAGATGCCCATGGAGGAGCCACTGCCACCAGAAACTACATGAGTTCCACCCAATTTTGTAGCTATAGGATTTTCTTTTGCGTTCTCCGTGTTGTGTCTCAATTTTGTTCTGATTCCACACTGTGGCATGAATCCATTCTCATCAATTAATAATCCCATACCTATCCACTGTGTAATCAATGGAGCTTGTTCTCACTTTAACTCAAGTACGAGTTTTCATTTAGTCATGGGGGTATGATGAGTCATGAATTGTTGGTTGCGATATCACATCCATGATATCGCGTACGCGATATCACATATGCGATATCGCAACCTGTCTCCTCATCTATAAATAAGAGGTAGGCAGATTTGGTAAGTAGTTTTTAAATTTTTTGAAGTTTAAGTTTTCAATATTTTTTAGTACGTCAATTTTTCCTCTCAACCCTTTTCTCCCAATGCATGCCCGCAATGCGATGATTGTAATTGTACGGCATCCTTATTTGAGTGTGATATACTTGGACACGCACATGACCAGCAATAAAGATCAAGATTACTTCATCATTACAGCATCCACTTAGCTTAATTATTTATTTAATTGTTATTGTTATTTACTTCTTTCTTATTTAATATCTCTCTACCGTTATCTCCTAGTAACGCGGAATGAGTACGACTGAATCATGAGCATTTAAGTGTGACTACTTGGTAACCCAGTAGCGTACTTAGGCCATGCGCTTGGTAATCCCAGTGGTAGTTGTCCACGAGGTCTAAGATGTGTACAAATGATTAAGGAACGGATGCTCATTGCACTTAGGCTAGTTTAGATTCTCTCTCATCCTCTCTCCTAGCTTAGTTAATATTATTTCCCACCATAACCAAAAGTAGCATTAGTGTAGGAACACATCATACACCTCACTCTGGACTAAACCATACATGATAAAGCTAATACTAGTCCAGGTGGGAAGACAGCGAACTACAATCTAAAAGTAACTGTCTAGATACCACAACTAGTCCATCTACAAAGTTTGATCGGATCGTGCATGAAACACTCGTATTCGTATGGTTGAGTGTAGGGGTACCTCACCACTCATCAGTAGGGTGGCATGATCCTCAAGCAAGGGACATCTTGGCAATGATTTTTTAGCTTGGTAATGGGTAGGTTCCTTAACACTTTTAATAGATTATATAATGTCTAGTTCATCAAAGCCTAGATCTACAAACTCTAAGAGTTGGAAAACCATGGGATGCTAGCGTTGGACTCATTGATGTTTTCTGATGGGGATTTTTAGCCCATCATAATAGGTTGGGATCCTAGCATCGTTTCCTCTAGCACATCTAGAAGACAAATGGCAAGGACTTTAGAATCAATGTGAATGATTACTTCTCTATCCTTGCATGAAAAGTGTATCTCTTGGTGCACAAGCAAGGAAACATCTTAATGAAGAGCTAGCCAAGATCTCCCTAGGATAGCGTTGATGTTAGATGAGTCTCTAATCATTACAAAAACTTCATCAGGTGCAATACAACTCCTTATCGAAAAACATAACTTTATCTTTCCTATGATCTCTAGTTTAGCCTCATTAAATAAAATCAAAAGGAGTTTTTGGCAAAATATGTAACCTATTTTTCAAAGCCAAAATACTTGATGATTATCCATGTTATGACATTGGACCCGAATCCATCATCTATGTGCACTAAAGGTAGTGAAATGTTGTCTCTAATCTATATCATGATGTAGATGGGCAGCTAGCATACAACACTTGTCATTGGATAAATCTTGATGTTTTTCCCTATTATAACATTAATTATAATTTGCCAATCTTTTACCTTCAAATTGATCCTATCTTCTTGGGGCATAATGCAATGATACTTTTAAATTTCTTTAAAAATGTGTTAAGGCTTTATAACCTTCCAAAAAATCCTTTGTGATTTCCTAGACATAATAAAAAATTCTAATTTCCATTTTCATGAAGATCAAACACTCTACCTAATAATTTGGAGAGCTAAGCACCAATGATATTACTTGAGCATGAGGCTAGATATTTGCTAACATGGTGATGGATTTAGAAGCTCCTCCAACACTGATCAAATCTTCTTTGAAGTTGAAATGAGATCAAAGAAGGAAAGGTTTATTCCCTTTAACTTCATTACTATGGTAATTTGAAGGAATGCTTTGACTTTAAGAGTTGCATCATTGGACATTACTTTTTGAGATACTTCTTTTGATGCAAGAGCAACTACTGTAGTGGTAGGAGTAGGATGAGTTATGTTTGTTGTAGCTTAAAATGAAACTTTCTTTTTGGTTTGAATAGGCTACTTATTTACCTATTCTTTATTTATCCCTTTATCATGTAATGCTACTTCCTTTTGAGTCTTGATGAGGATGTCAATGGATGTTGTAGGAGTGAAAAGTAGAGGTGGTTTTATGACAAACATGGGGGAAAAGGGTGAGATGGGAAAGAAATAGCATATGTAAGACATGAGGATAACCAACAAGTCTGGATGACATAGGAAAAGGTAACTAATTCCTTGGACAAGATGGAGGATAGCTAAACAAGGTTTGAGAATGTAGGAGCTTTATCATAATAGGGTGTCATGTCAATGACAAATGGGACTCTGCATATATTTTGATTTGCATATGTGCCTCAATCATTTAAAGGAAGATTAATAACAAAAGGCTTTTAAGGTTTAAGTTGATTCTAATAGGTATATGATTAGAACTTGTTCTAAAAGGATCTTATTTGAATAACAAATAGGGTTTTAGAACATTTACCTTTGGGCTTCAAACTAAAAGTAGAGATCCTCCTTGCATGGGTATTCAAAGAATCTTGAAAGATTTGCACATCATGGTTACTAGGCTACACTAATATATTAAAAACAATCTCTCCTTTTTCTACTAGCACTTAGATATCATACTTGAGGGTGTTGCAATTGTCAATATCAAGTTTGGTAGTCTCATGGTAATAGCAGAACTTGTTAGGACACTTTGGGATTAGTCGTTAAAGTTTGCAATCATCTAAATCATGTGCTTATTTGTTCAAATATCTATATTAGGGTTATATGCCCCTCTTTCAACATGTTATACAGTTATGTGGAGGACATAAAAAATTTGTGGTATTTTGACCTATTCTTAGATGGCTTCCTTTGTTGGTTCCCATTTGAAGAAGCTTGCACATTGGCGTTGGGCTTAGGATTGATGTTCCTATTTTCTCCATTAGTTGATGATGATCCCATTAAAGTTTCATTCACTGACACCATATTTTGGTGTATGTTCTAAGAGGCATTCTTCTTGTTAGTTGACTTATTCACCTTGTTGTGGAAGTTCATCCATTCTAGGTCATTACGTTGAACTACAATATCCTGAATGGATTTTGCTAAAGTAAAGGAATCATGGAGGCTAAGTGGCATAGGATAGATTAGCTTACCCCTCATGTATTCATTAATAGCTCCCTCAAAAATGTCCAACAACTAAAGCAGTGGATGAGTAAGCTCCATTATTATTAAAGTTCACCTAGAGATGAATTTGGAGATAAGGTTGTTAGAAGCTTGTTTGATTGCTAAAAGTTTCTATAGTGGGTCACCTCTACTAATGTTATATTTATTTAAATTACTTCACAAAGACTATGAAAAGTTACTTTAAGAATGTGATGGTAAAATTTACTTTGAGAAAAGGATGATAGCATTCAAGTGTTTTACTTGTCAATGAATTTTAAAAGTCCCTTAAAATGGTTTGCCAACAACATACCATTGGCACATTTCTTCCATTTGATGTTGGCACATTTCTTCTATTTGATGAAGCAGTGATGTGTGATTGAAAGGGGATTTCGTTTATCATCCATTCTCAAGACTATTACCAAAAAGGAATCCAGAAAAGAAATAATCAGCGATGCAGATCAATGGTGTAAGAGGCGTTTAAAAAAACACATCACAGGAATATGGTTTGATAAGCAATGGATAGAAAAAGAGTAGAATTGTCGATGGATACAATGAAGATTGGAATCAAAAATTGAAACACATCCAGGCACTCATGCCCATCTAGTGTATTCAACACTGTGTTTCAACCTACCCAATCAGGGCTTTGCTCTAGTAATACAGCTTGTCATATGTTAAAGCAGCTTCTAAAATGTAGCCTTACGTGATCTTGATGCACATCCCTAATGATTAACACATTACTGATAAGCTGAGCTTCTTTAGTACTCTGGGCTTCCTGGTAGACGCTTGCCCTACCATGGACGTTGGCAGCCACATCTGCGGTGGCAAGTACGGCATGCTCACATGCAAGTACGGTCTAGAAATGAACATGAACTCATCCAACAGCGGCCATTGGCATCGTGGTCATTGCCAAGTGCTTCTGCCGTTGCATCACATCATTCACTAATAAATCACGTTGCTCATTCGGACATGCTTGGATTCCATCCTCAGATTCTTTGTTTCGATTTCTGCTCCGAGCACCAGAAAATTAGGGAGCTAATGTTGCATAACATTTGCATAAGCAAAGGCTTCTTCATGTCGGTGAGAGGAGGTGCAATTCCTGTTTGGAAGCAACCGAATATTTCTATTCACACAAACTCTTCAGTCATAGCTTAATAGCAATCATAGCCACAAATTATATATATATATATAAACATACACTTATTATTTAAGGAAAAAAGGAATTTATGTGACAATTGTTCAATGTCCTATATGTATGAAACAAGTATCTATTATAATTTTTTAATATCTATGGTAGTTATAATTAATTACATGATGGTTGTAACTTTTCCTAATCAAATTTTAATTTCCCATGATGTTGTAACCACCAAACAGGACACTTGTCAACTATAGTAGTTAACTCTATGGTAGTTATAACTAACCCTGTAACTTTTTAACCCACCTTAATTTTTCATGATCAATGTAACTACCCAAAAACCACTATAAAAAAGGCTTCAAGGATAGAATTCAAGGAAAAGCAGTAGGAAATCATGAAGAAATATTGAAGTTGTAAGATGGCTAGCTAATTTACCAATTCAACTACTTTTTTTTAATCCTATGAGTTCTTTTCTTCCCATTTTTTTTAGTTGCTTAGCTAATGGTTTAGATAATATCATGCTTAGCATTTAATTTTGGGATTTTTCTATGTTGCCTTTATAACTCTATCTTTGTGTAATAGTAAACTTCTATTAAGTTTTTCCAAATAAGAGCTTATGTTTTATTGGAAAAACATCTTGAGCAATTTAATAGTAATCTCTTATTGAAATTTCCTATTTGAGTTTAGGGAATTTAGAAAATATTTGATACTTTGAGATGAATGAAATAGCTTCTTTATTTTTAAAGTTAATAAACTGATGAGTCATGAATTTGCTGGCTGTGATATCGCTGTCGTGATATCCCATGGGCTGCGATATCGCGTATGCGATATCACATCTCCCGCGATATCGTGGTATGCCTCAATTCCTATAAATAGGAGGTAGCTTTCCTTGTTCTAGAATCCAATTTAGTTCCTTAGCGAAGCTCTGGTAGTTCTTTCCTTCTAGAGATAGAATTATTTTCCAATGTCTGCCCGCAGTGTGGTGAATGTAATTGTATGGCATCCTTTATTCAAGTGTGACGTACTTGGACACGCACATGACCGGAAATAAAGATCGAGATTACTTCATCATTGCAACATTCACTTAGTTTAATTAATTATTTATTTAATTGTTATTTATTTACTGCTTTCTTAGTTAATCCCTCTTACCCTTATCTCCTAGTAATGCGGAATGAGTACGACTTAATCACGAGCATTTAAGTGTGACTACTTGGTAACCCAGTAGCATACCTAGGCCATGCGCTTGGTAATCCCAGTGGTAGTCGTGCACGAGGTCCAAGATGTGTACGAATGATTAAGGAATGGATGCTCATTGCACTTAGGCTAGTTTAGATTCCTTCTCATCCTTTCCCTCCTAGCTTAGTAATTATTACTTTCCATTGCCTTCAGGAGTAGCATTAGATTAGGAAACACATCATACACCTCACTTTGGACTAAACCATACATGACAAATATAATACTAGTCTAGGTGGGAAGACAACGAACTGCAACCTAAGGCTAACTGTCTAGGTGCCACAACTAGCCTGTTTGCAAAGTTTGACCGAATTTCACATGAAAATGCTCGTATTCGTATGTTTGAGTGTAGGGGTACCTCGCCACTCATCATTGGCGTTGTTGCCGAGGACGGTGCTAGTTATCTAGATTAGTTATATCATACAAGGTTGTTGTAAAGGACTTAACAATATATCTTTTAGAAAGAAATAATTATAAAAAGAAACTCACATATAAATTCACACACAACTTTACAACAATGCCTCTCCTACAAGACTACAATAATGCCACACTTAGTGAGGAAGTTCATTCGAGAACCAACGAACTATATGACGATGAAGATTGGAGTACACAACCTGAAGGGGTTTCCTATAAACATGAACGAAAACAATGTCATCCCAACACCCGAAAGCATAACTTACACGATGACGATGAACCCCCACTGGCCACTACAAGCTTAATGCAAATACAAGAGCCTGTTCGAATCTCACGTATGCATCATAAAGAGAGCCGTCTACCTAGGCTCGATTTAAACAACTTTCCTACATTTTTAGGAGGCTATGACTTAGATTTGTATCAACATTTACAAGCCTTCTACTATGCTTGCACATGGAACAACATTGATAACAGTTGGCAAAAACTTAAACTCTTCCCTATGACACTCATTGACCAAGAAAAAGTATGGTATAGATCGTTAAAACCAAATTCAATACGACATTGGTAAACAATGGTAGAAGTCTTTAACAAAAAATATCAAACCTATGCAAGAGTGTCAGCCTTGAGGAAACAAATTCAAGGATGGAAACAAGCACAACATGAATCCTTGGACATTGCCTTAGAAAGATATTATGCATTGTTAAACAACTGTCCAGGCCATGGGTTTTCTGAGGAAAGGCTAATGTACCAT